>CAUYTI010149283.1:0-10311 GCA_963575145.1 Galago senegalensis
GTGGGTGCCTTATAGTTTAAGCTAATGTGGAGGCTGAGGCAAAAGAATCCCCTGAGCCCAAGACTTGGAGGTTTGTGTGAGCTGTGATGTCACAGCCCTTTATTGAGAGTGACAAATTGAAAGTCTGTCTCAATATGATAAAAAGAAAAAAAAAGGCAATTCTACTTAAGAGTCTCTATGCAGTTTTACCATGTGGAAAGGAGCTGGAGGTCTCTCTGACGTACAAAATCTCAATGATTTTATTATCCTAGTGACTGGAACCTCAGCTATTAATGTAATCAATAAAGGAACAAATGGGACATTACTTCTCTTTTTGAGGATGTTGGGCTAAGAAATGTCCTGCATCAAACACTTGCAAGACACCAGCTGAAGTGAACAGAAATTTTCAGTTAGTATCTTTGATAATGTATCCCATGAAATTCCAGGATGAAGTCACTAGAGGTCCAATATAGATGACATGACAATGGGTATTGCCCTGGGTTACACTTTTTAAGCTTAATTTCATTCTTGCCCTCTGGGTTTTATCTTGGATTCAAACTGTTACAAACAGTGTGGTTCTTTTTTCCACCAATCCTGATTCCTAAATTTTGTTTTTCAGCTTTGTGATTCAATAACCCATCTCACTGAAAGTTCACTTTCTCACTGAAGGTTCCCTCTCAAAATCTTATGAGGCATTGTTTCCAGTATTGTACACCATACATGAAGTTATTTATGATGATTGTGGGAAATATTAGCCTATCTTTAAATTTCCCTCAATCCTGAATTACATGCTAGGTATGCCTAAACTTTTGACTTGATGGTAGACACACTCCCTGTGTGTGACCAATGTCAGACGATTGGACCATCCTCAAAGTCACTGATAAGCTACTTTCTTAATTAGAGGCCAATGACTTATCCCACACATGATTACAATATTTTGATGCTCTGGTAAGTTCAATTGGGCAGTTTCCCTGAGCTACCTTGTTATAAATAAAGCTGAGAAAAAGAAAGACATTCTCATCCCTGATCTCCCACTGTGTTTCTACTCAAATAGAAAGGATAGTCAAGTGTTTTATCACTTACTAGTAATTCCAGTTACTCCAGAGGTAAAAGCAGCAGGATGATGTCAACCAAAGTTAAATGTCATTGTGTGCAAAGCTGAAGTCATGACCAATCTAGCCTGGGGTACACAGTGAAATTTGGTCACATGAATAATAATTAAAGAAAGATAGAATGAAAGAAATAAAGAAAGGAAGAAGGGAGGAAGGAAGTAAAGGAATGAAGGAGGAAATAAAGAAGGAAGGAAGGAAGGAAGGAAGGAAGGAAGGAAGGAAGGAAGGAAGGAAGGAAAGAAAGTAAAAGAAGGAGAAAAGAAATTAATTTACTAGGTATAGTTTTCAAGGGTGAAATTATGAGGAAATGTTAGTAGGGAGATGTAATACAGGCCTACATAAAGATTTATTGTGGTTGCAGTGAGGAGGAGAGAACAATGAGTCAGATCAAGTTTGTTTGTGATGGATCCTTAGGAGACTGCCAGTTGATCTGATGGGAAGGTGTCATCCAGATATGTCTGTTCCCTGGTGTTGGACTGATTGGGGCAAGGGAATATTGACTCCAATTGAAACATGCAACAAAAGTGGTGGAGTGTATAATATGGATATTTTACTGTGCATAAAGATTCCTGAATTGAGTCAAGAATTCACTGTGTGTGCAGTTTAGAGTGACTACAAAAATTTGAGATACCAAAGGTTCATAACTGTGTAAAATTTTGACTAATAGGGGTTATAGGGAAAAAGAAATTCTCTATGAAAGAATAATTTATCCAGTTAGCATCTAAACTAGGGAAATATTTTCAGTTTCACTAGATATGTGGTCAAAAGTAAAAATAATAGCTAGACATTGTGGCATGCAATGTTAGTCCCAGCTACTCAGAAGCTGAGAGAAGAAAAATTCCAAAGACCACGAGTTAGAGGTTGCTGTGATCTGTAGACACCACAGATCTTGACTGAGTGTGATAAATAAAGTATCTGTCTCTATAAAAAGAAAATGAAAAATGAGGCATATCTACAAAGCACATGTTTTTCTCCATTTATTTATTAAGACAGAGTCTTCTTTTGTTGTATTAGAGTACTCTGATATCATAGCTTATAGCAAACTTTAAGTCTTCTCTTCAAGTGAACATTTTTCCTCAGCTGGCATGCCAGGAGCCTTTATTATATCCAATCATTTTTTATTCTTCAGAGATATGTATCTCACAGTGCTGAGGCTGGGCCTAAGTTCAGAAGCTAAGACAATCCAACTGACTGGGCCTCCCAAATTGCCAATATGAGAGGCGTAAAGAACCACCCCTGGCCAGAAAACCTAGTTTGAAGAATATCCCATCTTTGATTTCTGAAGTGGTAGTTTACAATGAGGTTGGTGTAATCCAAAATGGTTCCAGCTAATCTGCAACCAAAAATAGCTGGATAATTAGACAGGCACTTGTAGTGAAAGCTACTGGAGAAACTGAGGCAAAAGACTCTCCTGAGCCCAGGAGAAGGAATTTCCTGTGAGTTGTGATGGCACAGCAGTCTACTGAGTGTGACAAAGTAAAACTCTTTCTCAAAAAAATAAAACAAATAAAAGCAGAAAAAATGCCATCCTACTTAACTGTCTCTATGCAGTTTTACCATGTAGAATGCACCTTGAGTCTCACTGCTGTACAAAATCTCAACTGTTGTGTCAGGTAAGTGATTGGATTCTCTGCCCTTAATGTGACCTTTAAGGCACAGCTAGAAATCACTTTTCTGTCTGTGGATGGAGGGTTAAGAAATTTCTTAGATAAAACATTTGCAAAACACTAAATGAAGTGAGCAGAAAAGTCCAGTGAATCTCTTTGTCCAGAAGCAAGGATCCTAGGACATTCCAGGATCAACTTACTACATGGTTTCCATGAATGAGATCACAATGGTTGTTCTTTGGTTTTCCATCTTTAAGCTTAATCTCATTCCTGGTAAACATGCATAATTGTTGTTTGCATTTGTTGTTGGGTTCAAACTGTTACAAAGTGTAGGGTTCTATTCTTCACACTCAATTTCTGTTTTCTAAATTTTGTTTTGTAACCATGGCCAAGGCCATCAACAAATCATTCTTTCCTTTTCCAGTCATGGATTTGTAATCAAATGAAAGAGTACGGTTTATACTTAGTGCTGCCATGGAAGGTTCTAGAGCTATACGTGGATTCTGGTTATTAAACCTTTGTCAGTGCTATAACCTGCAAATATATTCTCAAATTCTGAGGGAAGTCTGCTTACTTTACTTACTGTGTTCTTGGCTGTGAAGAAGCTTTTTAGTTTGATCAGGTCCCAGTAGTGTATTTTTGATGTTACTTTAATTGCCCAAGTTGTTCTCCTCATAAAATATTCTCCCAGCCAATTTCGTCAAGTGTTTTCCCTGCACTCTGTTCTAGTATTTTTATAGTTTCAAGTCTTAAGTTTAAATCTTTAATCCAGTATTAGTTCATTTCAGTTAATTGTAAAAAATGTGGGTCCAGTTTCCTTCTTCAGGTCACCAGCCATTTGCCCAGCATCATTTGTTAAACAGGGAATCTATTCCCCATTCAATATTTTTAGTTGACTTGTCAAAGATTAGATAATTGTAAGTAGCTGGGTTCAACTCTTGGTTCTCTATTCTGTTCTATCAATCTATGCTTCTGTTTTTGTCCCAGTACTATGGTGTTTTGATCACTATCAATTCATATTCTAGTCTGAGGTCTCATAGTGAGAGTCCCCTTCTTCATTTTTCTGTCTTGGATGTTTGAGTTTTTTTCTGATTCCAGGTAAAATGAATTATTATCAGTAGGGTTGATTTGCATTGTTCAACCTTCTCTCTTTGCTCAACCAGCAAATTACTTGCTAAACCTTTGTCTTTTAAATCTCCTTCTAAATGGGAGGTTCTATGGAAAGTTGCCGCCAGTGTGCCATCTTTCCTCTGTCCCCTTTTTTACTTCATTCCCTAGAATAGGCTTGTTTTTCATGGTTTATATCTCAGTGAAGGTTCCCTCTCAACATCTGGTGATGCACTGTGTCCAGCACCATACTCCACACCTGTAGTTATTTATGAATATCATGCAAAATATCAGTCTATCTTGAAATATCCACCAATCCTGAATTCCCTCCTAGGTTTGCCTAATTTTTTGCTCCTTTGCCTATAGGTACATTGAAGAGTTATGATGGATCACATATATAAGACACAGTAACTAATAAAACCTGATAATGATAAAAGAAGTCCATGCATAGTTATGGTGATCTCTCACCACAGATATGTAAAAAATTCTTGACATACTTCCTATGTGTCACCAAGTCTTGATGTTTGGACAATCCTCAGTGTCTCCTGATAAAATCTTTTCTTAAGTTGTGCTCAATGACTTATATCGTGCATGACTACAATAGTTCGATGCTTAGGAAAGACAAATTGGGGAGATCCATTGAGCTGCCATGTTAAAGACATGGCTGTGCAACAAAAAGACAACCTCAGCCCCTCAAATAGAAAGGGTATTTAAGTGTTGTATTCCTTATCTATACTTTCAGCTACTCCAGAGGCTGAGACAAGAGGATAACTTCATACTAAGAATTGGATGTCTTTGTATGCAAGGCTGAGGTCATGGACAATCTAGCCTGGGGAACAGAGTGAGATTTGGCCTCATGAAAAATAATTAAAGAAAGAAGGAAAGAAAGAAGGTAAGAAAGAAAGAAAGAAAGAAAGAAAGAAAGAAAGAAAGAAAGAAAGAAAGAAAGAAAGAAAGGAAGGAAAGAAGGAAGGAAAGAAAGAAAAAAAAATTGCTAGGTACAGTTCCAAGAGCAAAACTATGAGGAAGGATCAGTAGGCAGATGGAATATAGGAATACATAAAGCAGGAGAATTATTGTGGTCCCACTGGAGAGGAGGGACCAGTGAGTCAGGACAAGTTTTTTTGTGGTTGGTTCCTTAAAGTGTCTGCCAGTTGATCTGATTGGGAGAGGTCATTCAGAGATATCTGTTCTTGGACTTGGACTCATTGGGGCAAGGGAATATTGGCCCAGATTGAAAATTTCAAATGTAGACTCTCGATGCAGAAAGTGGAATGTAGAATCTGTATATTTTAGTGTGCATGAAAAAAATTCTGACTTGAGTAAATAAAAAATAGTGTAAGCAGTTTATAGTGATAACAGGAATCTAAGATACGAAAGGGTCAAACTTGTGTAAAAAGTGAAATCTTCTCTAACAGGGGTTGCAGGGAAAAAAATTATTCTATGAGAGAATAATTTATCCATCTTACATATAATCTAGGGGGATATTATCAACACAAGATCCATTGTCAGAATTAAAAATAATAGCCAGTAATTTTCTTATACACCTGTAGTTCCAGCTATTCAGGAACCTCAGAAAAGAAAAGGCCAGGAGTTGGAATATGCTGTGATCTGTAGATGATACAGAACTTTGCTGAGTGTGATAAATAAAGCAAATCTCTGTCTCTATTAAAAAAATTAATATATGGAATAACTCTAATAGAAATGGTCTTCTACATTTATTTCTTGAAACAAACTATTTTTGTTGCATTTGGTAAACTACCCTGGTATCATAGCTTACAGCAAACTTCAAGTCTTTTCATCAAGTGAACCTATTCCCTCAGCTGGCATTCCAGGAGCCTGCATAACATTCAGATGTTTTAATTCTTCAGAGATGGGTATCTCACTAGTGCTGAGACTGGTCTCCAATTCAGAAGATAAATTATCTAACTGAATGGGACTCAAAAATTGACAATACAAGTGGCATGAAGAACCACCCTTGGCCATAAAACCTAGTTTAAAAAATATTGTATCTTCGATGTCTGAAGTTGTGGCTCACCATAAGGATGCTGAATTTGAATATGGTCTCAGTCAATCTGCAAAAGAACAAAAAAAAAATCTGGGCATTGAGATGTGAGAGTTATGTTGTATCACACATATAACACATATTAACACATAAAACTTCATAAGGGTAAATGAGATTCATGCCCAGTTGTGGTGATCTTCCACCATGGATATGGAAAATAGTACTGATATTGTAGTGATTCACTCAGCTGAGAGAGAAAATCAAACCCCACTTCTGATGCAAAAATCAATAGGAAATTATCAGGAATTTTATACACCTGCCAGTGCACCTACAGGGGGCTGTTTCTGGAGCCAAAAAGCAGCCCCAAATGGCAAATTCAAGGGTTTTATATACTGTAAATTTTTCTGAAACAAGGAATTTTGAACAGAAACCAAAATATCTGCAATTAGCAGAGCTCTGCACAGCTCAGCACAGCTCAGAGGTCACAAGGTAAGGGGTACATGCATCATAATGTTTCATGAGGTACATTAATTCATAGATCACAGGATGGGGTCACATAGTTCAAAGGGATGCAAATTGGGGGTACATAGTTCAACACAAGTTGAAAATGTTTACAAAGAACTTAGACTTTCCACAAAGGAGTTTCTCTGGCACGACCCCCTCCTTTCCTCTTTTCCTTATCTTTACACTTATGCACCCTTGAGGGTTCTGGCACTAAAATACTTAGAAAAGGTTTCATTTTCAAGGGTAGGGAGCTTGTTCCCCACTGGTCTTAGCAGGGAATCAAGGCAGTCTGCTCATAACAACATACTGACAATGTGTCAAAGAGGCCTGACGATTGGACCATCCTCAAAGTCTTTGATCAGCTAACTTCTTAAGTAGAACTCAATCATTTATCCAATACATAACTATAGTATTTAAGCAAATATTTTGCCCAAATTGGGCAGGTCCCCTGAGCTTCCATGTTAGAGATAAGTCTGAACAACAGAAATACAACCTCAGCCGTGATCTCCCACTGGGCTTGTAATCAAACAGAAAGTCACGTATTGTATCCATTACCCATAGTTCAGCTACACCAGAGGCTAAGGGAGGAGGATCACATCAATTGAAGAGTTGGATGTCACTGTATGAAAGGATGATGTCATGGACAATCTCACCTGAGGACCAGAGTGAGATTTGGTTTCATGAAAAATAATTTTTAAAAAATGAAAGAAACAAAAGGAAGGAAGGAAGGAAGGAAGGGAGGGAAGAAATAAATAAATGAAGGAAGGAAGGAGAGAAAAAAAAGAAAAGAAAGAAAGACACATTTTTCTAGGTACAGTTTCCAAGAGCAATATTACAAGGAAAGTTCAGTAGGCAGATGGAATACGGGACTACATAATGGAGGAGATTTATTGTGGTCCCCTGTGGGGAGGAGGTTACAATGAGATGGGACAGATTGCTATGCTGTTAGTTCCTTAAAAGACTGCCAGTTGATCTGGTGGGTAGTGGTTGTCCAGATATGTCTGATCCAGGCCTTGGAATGATTGGGCCAATGGAATATAGACCAAGATTGAAAAGTGAAACAGAAGAGGTGGAGTGTATAATATGAATATTTTGCTCACATAAAAAACCTGACTTGAGTCAATAATTCATTGTGTGGGCACTTTAGAGTGATGAAAAATTTAAGATCCAAGGAGGAGTAAGAGTTGTGTAAAATCTGAATTCTTAACTAATAGGGGTTTGAGGGAAAATAATAAGCCTATAAGAGAATAAATTCTCCAGATGACATCTAAGCTTTTCAACACTATATCCATGCTGAAAAGTAAAATTAATAGTCAGGCTTTGGGGCTTGCACCTGTAGCACCCAACTACTCCAGACGCTGAGAGAAGAACATCGCCTAAGCCCAAGGGTTGGAGGTTGCTGTGATCTGAAGATGCCACAGAACATTACTGAGTGTAATAAATAAAGTAATTCTCTATCTATATCAAAAAATAAAGTAAAAATAGGAGTAACATTACTAAAATTGGTTTTCTCAATTTATTTATTGAGACAATCTTATTTTGTTGCTTTAGGTAGAGTACCCAGGTAGCATAGTTCAATAGGCTCTCATCAAGTGAACCTATTACTCACCGACATAAGCACCTCCATAACATCCTGCTGTTTCTTATAATTTAGAGATGGGTATCTCACTATTTCTGAGACTTGTATCCAATTCAAAAGCTCAGACAATCCAAGTGACTCAGCTTCCAATATTACCAAGATGGGAGTCATGAAGAACCCCCACTAGCCACAAAATGTAGTTTAAAATATAACCCAACTTCAATATCTGAAGTGTTGATTCGCCATGATGAAGGTGAGTTTGAATATGCTCCCAGACAATCTGCAACAAAGAATAGCTGGGCATTGAGGCAGGCACTTGTAGTTAAATGTATTGGGGTTGCTGAGGCAAAAGAATCACCTGACTCAAGGAGATAGATGTCTCTGGAACCACTGATGGCATAGCACTCTACTGAGAATTAGAAAGTGAATCTTTGTCTCAAAAAAAGAAACAATAAAAAATAACCAAAGGCATCTTACTTAATTGTCTCTATGCATTTTTACCATCTGGAATACAGCATGAGTCTCACTGATGTATAAAATCTCAACTGATCTGTAAGCCTAGAGACTGGAATCTCAGCCATTAAAGTAATAAATAAGGCATATATGGAAGATAACTTCTCTATGTGTGGATGAAGTGGTAAGAATGTTCTGGATCAAACACCTGCAGGATAGCAGCTGAAGGAAACAAAAAAGTCCAGTATCTTCTATCAGAAGACTAAATCCCATGACATTCTAGGAAGAAATCACTACATGGTCACCATGAATGACATCACAGTGGGTATTGCCTTGGGTTACCATCTTCAAGCTTAATTTTATTCCTGCTAAGCATGTGTAATTGCTGTCCAGGTTTGTTGTCGGGTTCAAACTGTTACAAAGAGTAGGATTCTTTACTCGACGCTCAATTCTTGATTCCTCAATTTTGTTTTCTAACCATGGCCAAGAGATTCAACAATCCATCATTTCCTTCTCAACTTATGGATTTGTAATCATATGGACCAGTGTGTTTTACACCTAGTGCTTCCGTGGGATACTATACAAAAAGAAATTGAGCTCAATAATCAGACAATGATTTGACAGACCTAAATACTACATAAAACAATTCCCAGTTCTACTTTTCATGATGTATTGACTTATTTCTCTAGAATAGGCTTGTTTCTGACAGTAAGTGTCTCTCTGAAGTTTCAGTATTGAAATCCGCTTAGGCACTGTGTTCAGTAGTATGCTTCATACCTGCAGTAATTTATGATGATAAAGGGAAATATCAGCCTATCTGCAAATTTTCATAAATCCTGAATTCAGTGCTATGTGTATCTGAACTTTTGGCTTTTTGGCCACAATGCATGTTGAAGAGTTATGTTGTATTACATGTATAATATACACTGTTGTATAATACATGTATAATAACTGTTGATTCCTGATAAAGACAAATTAAATCTATGCATACTTGCTGTGATCTCCCACCATGGATATGTAAACAGTTCTGACTTATTACCTATGTGTCTCTGAGGCCTGAGGATTGGACAATCCTGGAAGCTCTGGTAAGCTCACTTTATAAGTAGAGTGCAATGACTTATCCCATGCATGACTAAAATATTTTGTTGCTCTGGGAGGCCAAATTGGGCAGATCCCAGAGCTCCTGTGTTAAAGACAAAACTTAGAAACAGAAAGGCAACCTCAGCTCTGATCTCCCACTGTGTTTAAGCTCAAATAGAAATAGAACTAAGTGTTGTATCCTTTACCTATACATACATACAGCTCTTAGACAGGCAGAGGCAGGAAGATAAATTCAAGCGAAGAGTTGGATGTCATTATGTGGAAGGCTGAGGTCATGTACAATCTAAACTAGGGCACAGAGTGAGAGTTGTTATCATAAAAAATAATGAAATAAAGAACAATGGAAGGAGGGAAAGAAGGAAGGAAGGAAGAAAGGAAAGAAGAAAGAACGGAAATTTTTGTAGGTACAGTTTCCAATATTGTAATTAAGTTGAAAGGTCAGTAGGCAAATGGAATACAGGACAACATGAAGGAAAACATTTATTGTGTTCCTGGGACAAGAAGAAAATAATTAACCTAGATAAGTTTTTTTTTTTTTTTTTTTATATATTGGTTACTTAGGAGACTGCCAATTGATCTGATGGGTAAGGGTTGTCCAGAGATGTCTGGTCCCTAGTCTTGGATTGATTGGTGTGAGGGATTATTGGCCCAGATTGAAAAGTGAACAGAAGGGATAGAGGACATAATCTGGATATTTTAGTGTGTATTAAAAAACCTGACTTCATTTGCATTTCTCTGATGATTAAGGATGGTGAGCATTTTTTCATGTATCTGTAGGCCGTACGCTGGTCTTCTTTGGAGAAATTTCTATTCAAGTCCCTTGCCCATCCTGAGATGGGATCACTCATTTTCTTCTTGCTAATA
>CAUYTI010149286.1:0-10761 GCA_963575145.1 Galago senegalensis
ACAGGCGCCCGCCACAACGCCCGGCTATTTTTTGGTTGCAGCCGTCATTGTTGTTTGGCGGGTCCGGGCTGGGGATTCGAACCCGCCACCTTAGGTGTATGTGGCTGGCGCCTTAGACGGTTGAGCTATAGGCGCCGAGCCACTAAGAGATTTTTTATCTCAATGTTTTGCTCTGTGAAAACATGTTACTCACAAAGAAGCTTTATTTATTTATTTTTTTGAGACAGAGTCTGATTTTGTCACCCTGGGTAGAGTGCTATGGCATCACAGCTCACAGCAACCTCAAACTCCTGGGCTTAAACAGTTCTCTTGCCTCAGTCTTCCAAGTAGTTAGGACTATAGGTGCCTGCCATAACAACCAACTAATTTTAGTGGGGCGGGCTTGCTCTGGCTCAGGCTGGTCTTGAACCTGTGAGCTCAGGCAATCCACCCGCCTTGGCCTCCCAGAGTGCTGGGATTACAGATATGAGCCACCACGCCCAGCCATAAAGAAGCTTCTTAAGGCCTGTCAATAACGGATATGAAGTTGTAGCTATAATTTTAAGTGAAAGTCTCCAACTAAGTTCAAAGTTATAGCTCACTATTATAGAATAGCATTTATAAAAGTAGCAAAGCTATTTTTTTTTTTTTGAGATAGAGTCTCAAGCTATCACCCTGGCTAGAGTGCTACAGAGTCACACCTTACAGGGCAGCACCTGTGGCTCAAGGAGTAGGGCGCCGGCCCCATATATCAGGGGTCATGGGTTCAAGCCCGGCCCCGGCCAAAACTGCAAAAAAAAAAAAAAAAAAAAAAAAAAGGAGTCACACCTTACAGCAACCTCAAACTCTTGGGCTTAAGTGATTCTCTTGCCTCAGCCTCCCAAGCAGCTAGTCCACAGGCACCTGCCACAACGCTGAAGTTTTTTTTTTTTTTTTTGAGACAGAGTCTCAAGCTGTCACCCTGGCTAGAGGGCTGTGGCGTCACAGCTTACAGCAACCTCAAAGTCTCGGGCTTAAGCGATTCTCATGCCTCAGCCTCCTGAGTAGCTGGGACTATAGGCACCCACCACAACATCTGGCTATTTTTGGTGTTGCTGCAATTATCATTGTTGTTTTAGCTGGCCCAGGCCAGGTTCCAACCCACCAGCCTCGGTGTATGTGGCTGGGTGCCCTACCCACTGAGCTATGCATGCCGCCCAACAAAGCTATCATAAACACAACGTGTGTGTGTGTGTGTGTGTGTATATGTCTCTTGTTAATAAGCAGAGTAAGTATATTTCTTCTGTTAGAAGATATATGCAGGCACATAGGTACAAAATCAAAGACTAGAGTACAACTCACCATACTGCTCACTGAGTACAAGATTGCATTTCATTTAAGATAAAACATTCTCAGATAAATCGTGAGACACTCAAATCTTTTAAATGACATGAAGATAAACTTATCTATCTTGTTCAGGGATAAACTCTAGTATTTAGTAGAGTGCCAGGTATGTGTAGGTGCTCAATAAATATTTGTTGAATGAACAAACCAGAATCAGGCTAATTTCAAGTGTTATAATTAAACAGTATATTGAATTTCTACTTTTAACACTACTTCTTAAAAGATTATTTTATTTCTTTTCTGTTTATAAGATAGGTTCAAATTTAGCTAGATAGTCCTAGCTAAGTATGACATAAACATTATTTCAAGTTGTAAATCCTGATTACCTGAGGTAATCAAGATATATCCAATCTGTAAATCAGTCTGCAACATTTATATATAGCAAAGCAACGAGCTACTTTTTGAAACTGAGCTTCACTCTATTGCCCTAGGCTACAGTGCTGTAGCATCATAGCTCACAACAATCTCAAACTCCTTGGCTCAAGGATCCACTTGCCACAGTCTCCTAAGGAGCTGGGACTACAGATGCCCAGCTAGTTTTTCTATTTTTAGTACAGACAGGGTCTTGCTCTTGGTCAGGCTTGTTTCAAACTACTGAGCTCATGCAATCCACCTGTCTTGGCCTTCCAGACCTTCCCGAGTGCTAGGTTTACAGGTGTGAATCACCAAGGCTGGCCAGCAATTAGCTACTTCTTTTTTTTTTTTTTTTGAGACAGAGCCTTAAGCTGTCCCCTTGGGTAGAGTACTGTGGCATCACAGCTCACAGCAACCTCTGACTCCTGGGCTCAAGCGAGTCTCCTGCCTCAGCCTCCCCAGTAGCTGGGACCACAGGTGCCTGCCACAACACCCGGCTATTTTTTGGTTGCAGCCATTATTGTTGTTGGGCGGGCCCGGGCTGGATTTGAACCTGCCACCTTAGGTGTATGTGGCTGGCGCCTTAGCCACTTGAGCCACAGGCACTGAGCCAGCTACTTCTAAGTAAAACCATCTTCTTTTATACATACAAATCAAAGGCAAATGTGATAAAATCTGATAAAATTAGGCAATCTGATTTCAGGCACTATATACAGGTTGAGTATTCCTTATCTGAAATGCTTGGTACCAGAAGAGTTTAGATTTGGGATTTTTTTTTGGATTTTGGAATACTTTGATATACATAGTGAAATATCTTGGGGATAGGGCTCAAATCAAAATATGAAATTTACTTATGTTTCACATATATCTTATATACACAACCTGAAATTAATTTTATTTTGTGCATGAAAGTAAGTTTGTGTACTTGTGTGGAATTTTCCATTTGTGGCATCATGTCAGTGTTGAAAAAGCTTCAGATTTTAAGTATTCAAGATTTCTAATTTTCAAGTCAGAGATACTCAACCTCTACAAATCTCTAAAGGATATTATTTTTTTTTTGAAGATGTTCTCTAGGCCAGGTGCAGTGGCTCATGCCTGTAATCCTAGCACTCTGAGAGGCCAAGGCCGGCAGATCACCTGAGTTCATGAGTTCAAGACCACCTGAACAACAGTGAGATCCCATCTCTAAAAACAAATAGCTGGGCATTGTGGCGGACACCTGTAGTCCTGGCTTCTTGGGAGGCTGAGGCAAGAGGCCCTCTTCAGCCCAGGAGTTTGAGGTTGCTCTGAGCTATGATGCCATAGCACTGTACCAAAGACAACAAAATGAGACTCTGTCTCAAAAAAAGAAAAAAAAATGTTCTCTAGCCATGAAGTTATGATATCATAATCTAATAATTATTTTTATAAATACTATTTCTACTCTTCATTTCCATTAGCTGAGTAGATTTTACTTTCCCACTTTTTTTTTTTTTTGTAGAGACAGAGTCTCACTTTATCACCCTTGGTAGAGTGCCATGGCATCACACAGCTCACAGCAACCTCCAACTCCTGGGCTTAGGCGATTCCCTTGCCTCGGCCTCCCAAGTAGCTGGGACTACAGGCGCCTGCCACAATGCCCAGCTATTTTGTTGTTGTTGTTGCAGTTTCGCCGGGGCAGGGTTTGAACCCACCACCCTCAGTATATCGGGCCGGTATCCTACTCACTGAGCCATAGGTGCTGCCCCTACTTCCCCACTTTATAGATCTGGAAATGAAATGACTTACCCAAGGTTATACAGCTAGTTTTATAACCAGGATTAACCTTCAATCTGCCTGACTACAAAGCTGAAACTCTTTCCATCATATCACACTGCCAATTGATACCATTAGCTTTTCCCCATGACAGTGTTATTCTTCCATCCAACTACTAACCAGGCCTGACCCTTAGCTTCCGAGATCAGATGAGACCAAGCGCATTCCCAGTGGTATGGCAGTAGACGTGACAGTGTTATTCTTTTTTTTTTTTTTAAGTGGACAGGAAGTAGGATTTATTATTGGTAGGCGCAATTGATAGGCAACAGTGTTAAGTCCTCACGAGTGCAGGGCCCGCCACTTGTCCAGGGGACCACGATTGGGGATGTATTTGACCCCAAAGCCATCTGGGATGAGTCGCTTCTCAGCCACCGTGTCTTCAAATTCATCTGAGTTAAACTTGGTAAAACCCCATTTCTTGGAGATGTGAATCTTCTGACGGCCAGGAAACTTGAACTTGGCCCTACGAAGGGCCTCAATCACATGCTCCTTGTTCTGTAGTTTGGTGCGGATGGACATGATGACTTGGCCAATGTGAACCCTGGCCACAGTGCCCTGGGGCTTTCCAAAGGCACCACGCATACCTGTCTGGAGCCTAGACTGGGGACAGCACAAGGTCTAACACATGAACATGTATTGGAAAGGAATGTCTCCAAGGTCCCTTAGAGCAACCTATACAAGCAACAGGCTGCATACACTACTGAGGAGGCTGCTATTTGCAGCCAATGCACACCAGGCCCCCAGGAGGAAAGGAGATGACAGTGTTATTCTAATCAAAGCTTTATCATACAGACTATTCACTGATCCACAACACTAAATATAAAAACAACACACATACACACAAAAATCAAGCTTTCTTACTCTTCAATCTTTTGGTGACGAGCTTCACAATCTTCTCTATAAATCTGTATCTTGGGCCGATAAATATATTGACTTAACATCAGGTCTTCTGGAGTAGGTGGTGTGTTTATAGCAAACTGGAAAAAAAAAGTCCCTCAGAACTGATATCTTGAGGACAGAACCACATACAGGAACTAATTGAATTTCAGAGTGTATATTTTTAGAAGTTCTATGAAGAAAAATTTGAATATGCTATTAAGTTCATATTTGTAATAAGCTATAAGTTGGAATTTATTATTTATTTATTTTTTAGCATTGGAATCTTACTACATTGCCCAGACCGGTCTTGAACTCCTGAGCTCAAGTAACCCTCTTGTCTCAGCTTCTTGAGTCACTGGGACTACAGGCATGAGTTACCATCCCTGGCTCAAGCTGGAATTTGAATTCAAGTCTCTGACTTGAAAGTCCATTTCCCTATGCATGTTTAGTGGAAATATATCTAGGTCATAGATGTCATTGATACCATCAACATTCCATTCACATAGGATTGAAAGTGGTTTGAAAACAGCTATTGTTATTTTAAGAAAATCAATACCACCTAAAAATTCAAATTTACCAGGTACCTGTTTATTAAAAAAAAAAGCTAGTTTCCTAAATAATACTTTTCTATTTCCATTATCTAGCTATAATCCTTACTTGTATTCCAGGCTGAATTCAAACTTTTCTAGCCTATCCTCCAGTCTAATAAATGAGGCAGTGAAAATTTGATTATTATTGATTATTATTTGATTATTATTATTATTATTATTTTGGAGACAGGGTTGTGCTCTGTAGCCTGGGCTATAGTGCCATGGCCTCAGCCTAGCTCACAGCAACCTCAAACTCCTGGGTTTAAGTAATCCTCCTATCTCAGCCCTCCTGAGAAACTGGGACAACTTCAGGCACTTACTATAACCCTGGCTAATTTTTCTATTTTTGGTAGAGACAGGGTTCTTGCTCAGGTTGGTCTTGAACTCCTGAGCTCAAGTGATCTTCCCATCCTCCTGCCTCAGCCTCCCAGAGTGTTAGGATTACAGGCATAAGTCACCACTCCCGGCCAAGAACTGGCAATTTTTGAAGTTGGGTAATAAATGCATGAGGTTTATTAAACTATTCTCTATTTTTGTGTTTGTTTGAAATTTTCTGTAATACCAAGTTTTGTTCTTATATTTTAAAAGGGCAGGTTTCCACAAAAACTTTCATAATGCATAAAATAAAGCACAGGACCACATTCCTGGAGATTTGCCCAGAAATACAAGTATTGATCATTATGTGACTCACGCACTATGGGCACATATTAGATGCAATTGCCCGTGCTGTATACAGTTGATGGAATAATTTGCTGCAATTTGAACTTGGACCATGTATACAAACCACCCTCTCTCTCTTGAGTTATGATCAAGTGTCCAACTTATACATAATCAGCACCTGGGTTCCTAAGGCCTGGCAGGAATACCTGCAATATTCCTTAACCTTAGTGGACGGTGTGAGTTATGCTTTGTTCTGAGCCACTCCATGAGCATGTTGGCAGTAATGGACCACTACAACAGCACCATCTGCTGATGCTTTTGCAACTGCACGCATATACAGGTGCTATGCATATGTCTATGAGGACTGGTGCACATCCTTCCCCTAAAAACACATTCTCCAATTCCTCTACCCTAAGAGGGACTGTGGCTCGAGTCTGAAAACTGATATACACAGCTGTGAACATCATTTCCTATGGCCCATATACAATCCATCTCTGGCCTTTTTCTTTTTTTTTTTTTTAATAGAAACTTGAATCCAAGTTTCTATGGAATTGTATCCATAGAATACAGGGATCCAAGTTTCTTTTTTTTTTTGAGACAGAGCCTCAAGATATCCCCCGGGTAGAGTGCTGTAGCATTACAGCTCACAGCAACCTCCAACTCCTGGGCTCAAGTGAGTCTCTTGCCTCCGCCTCCCAAGTAGCTGGGACCACAGGCGCCCGCCACAATGCCCGGTTGGTTGCAGCCGTCATTGTTGTTTGGCAGGTCTGGGCTGGGGATTCGAACCCGCCACCTTAATGTACGTGGCTGGCGCCTTAGCCGGTTGAGCTATAGGCGCCGAGCCTGGCCTTTTTCTACTTTGGGATTTTAAAACTTCTTTCTTGATGTAGCAAGAACTCTCTTTGTATTTTGATAGGTTTGTTCCCAGATCTATTTTCCTGTTACTCATTCTCCTGACTTCTGAGAGACCCAGGAAGAAAGGGAAAGATTCATACCCTTAAATAATCAAGGACCAATTCCTGAAGTGTCCTTTTCCTTTTCCACTCTGCCATTATCCTTTCTGCTCCTTTCCTTCCCCTTTGTTCTCCTATTTGCTCTTGGTCCCTTGATGCTGTTTCTGCCTTTCCTTCAAAGAGTGAAGACCATGGATGAACACTAGGAGCCCTTCTCCTCCCTATCTACAGCTGAGGCAAAAGGATTCTAGTGTGATAGGCAGCTATGGTGGTAAGGACTCAGGCCCAAAAGAGGTGTGGCCACTTTCACAGTTTCTATCCTTGATTTTCTTCTTTCCTTCTTCCTCCTCTCCTCTTCTACACTCTATTCTCCTCCCCTTCCCTCCCTTCCTCTCTTTTCCTTCTTCTTTTTTTTTGCAGTTTTTAGCCAGAGGCTGGGTTTGAACCTGCCACCTCTGGTGTATGGGGCTGGCGCCCTACTCCTTTGAGTCACAGGCACTGCCCTCTTTCTTTCTCTTTGTCTTTTATAGAAACGAAGTCTTGCTGTGTTGCCCAACTGATAATAAATTTCTGTACTCAAGCGATTCCCCTATCTTGGCCTCCTGAAGTGCTAGGATTATAGGTGTAAGCCATGGCACCTGCCTTCCTTTCACATTTAAATATATAATCCTGTGCTTGCTTCGGCAGCACAAATACTAAAATTGGAATGATGCAGAGAAGATTAGCGTGGCCCCTGAGCAAGGATGACATGCAAATTCATAAATATATAATCCTCCTAGAACAGATTCTTCTTTTATTTTTTTGAGGGTCTCACTATGTTGCCCTCAGTAGAGTGTCATGGCGTCACAACTCACAGCAACCTCAAACTCTTGGGCTCAAGTGATTCCCTTGCCTCAGCCTCCAAGTGGCTGGGACTACAGGCGCCTGCCCCAACTCCTGGCTATTTTTAGAAACAGGGTCTGGCTCTTGCTCAGGCTGGTCTCAAACTTGTGAGCTCAGCAGCCCACCCACCTTGGCCTCCCAGGGTGCTAAGATTACAGGCGTGAGCCACCTCCTCGGGCTCCTTTCTATTTCTTACTTGTAAAAATTTCAAAAACACAGAAACGTTGAAATAATAGTATTGTGGACACCCTATGCCCTCCACCAAGCTTCAATATTTTAAATATTTCACTACTTTACCCTCCTCTATATGTGTGTATATGTGCCTATTTGTATTTTTTGTTGAAACTTTTGAAAGTAGACTGCAAACATCATGTCGCTTCACCTCCAAATATATTAATATGGGCCAGGTGCAGTGGATCATGCCTGTAATCTTAGCACTTGCTAGGCCAAGGCTGGTGGATAGCCTGAGCAACAGCGAGACCTCATTTTTATTTTATTATTTATTTATTTATTTATTCGCAGTTTTTGGCCAAGGCTGGGTTTGAACCCGCCACCTCCAGCATATGGGGCCAGTGCCCTACTCCTTTGAGTCACAGGCACTGCCCTTTTTTAAAAATTTATTTTTATTTTTTTATTTTTTGAGACAGAGCCTCAAGCTATTGCCCTGGTTAGAGTGCTGTAGCATCACAGCTCACAACAACCTCCAGCTCCTGGGTTCAAGCAGGTTTCCTGCCTCCATCTCCCAAGTAGCTGGGATTACAGGCGCCGCCCACAACGCCCAGCTATTTCTTGGTTGCAGCCATCATTATTGTTTTGTGGGCCCGGGCTGGATCCGAACTTGCCAGCTCAGGTGTATGTGGCTGGCGCCTTGGCTGCTTGAGCCACAGGTGCCAAGCCATTATTTTTTATTTTTTTTTTGAGACACAGTCTCAAAAAAACCATGCCACCTTACTATGCCACCTTCAGTAGAGTACTGTAGTGTCACAGCTCACAGCAACTTCAAACTCTTGGGCTGAAGAGATTCTCTTGCCTCAGCCTCCCAGGTAGCTGGGACTATAGTATAGGGCCTGCCACACACCTGGATTTTTTTTTTTTTTTTTGCTGTTTTTGGCCGGGGCTGGTTTTGAACCCACCACCTCCAGCATATGGAGCTGGTGCCCTACCTCTTTGGTGCAGCCCCTGGATATTTTTTTGTTGCAGTTATCATTGTTGTTTAGCCAGCTGGGGCCAGTTTGAACCCACCAGCCTCAGTTTATGTGTCTGGTGCCCTAACCACTGAGCTACCAGCGCTGAGACATATTCTTTTCTAAACAGCTTTATTGAGATATAATTCACATATAATACAATGTAGCCATTTAAGTACACAATTAAATGATTTTTAAAAAGTACATTCATAGGGTTATACAACCATTAATAATGATTTTTTATTCCTATGTAAGCAATATAAGTTTTTCTATAGATCTTTTAAATTGAGTTTGTTCATGGTATTATTCAAATATTTTATGGGCTGGGCGTGGTGGCTCACGCCTGTAATCCTAGCACTCTGGGAGGCCAAAGTGGGCGGATCACTTGAGCTTAGGAGTTTGAGACCAGCCTGAGCAAGAGTGAGACCCCATATCTACTAAAAATAGAAAAACTAGCTGGGTGTCATGGCAGGCATCATGGTGTATACCTGTAGCCCCAGCTACTCAGGAGGCTGGGGCCAGAAGATCACTTGAGCCCAGGAGTTTGAGGTTGCTGTGAGCTATGATGCCACACCCTCTACCCAGGGCACATCAGACTCACAAAAAAAAAAAAAAAAAAAAAAAAAAACAAAACCCTGCTACATTTAGATTTTTATAATGGAGGAAGAAAGAGCACATATTACTTTTACAACCAAGAAAGAGTATCAAACAAAATAGATGGCAAGGAATTAGGAAAAGAATTATAATTTTGCCTTTTCAAAATCCATGATTACAAAAAAAAAAAAAAATCCCAGTGTCAATTTTTTTAGAGATAGTCTTACTCTGGCACCCAGGCTGGAGAATAGTGAGTGGCATGATTATAAGCTCACCGCAGCCTCCAACTTCTGGGCTCAAGTGATCCCCCCACCTCAGCTTCCAGAGTCACTAAGATTATAGGTGTGGACCACCACACCAACTTCTCATGCTCAACCATTTTTTTTATGCTAACCACATATGTACTTTCTATAGGAAAATTTGCTTCTTTTGACTTCTTTCTGCTTTTCAGTAAATGTTTGCTTAAATGAAAACTAATAAAAAATACAATATATTTTAATTGTGATAACTATATTGCCAAGAAATTGCACTTACATTGGCTGGGAGATTGCTCTGTCGGGGTTTCTGTATCAAGATATGGACCTGAAGAAGTGTAAAGAACTCCCTTATTGTTATTCTCCCATCTTTGAGTTTCTAAGAAAACAAAAAAAAATTGCATGACCATTCAAGGTGAGCTTACTTGGACTATAACCATCTCGTTTGTTTCTAAATAGCTTAAAGTACTTTTTATACACTTATGTAAATATTATCCAGATATTTGCAGGCTATACATGAACGGATTTTATCTAAAGTTATTTCTTAAGGTTATTCAATAACAATATAATTAAAAATAAAACCCCCCAAACATAATCTTTCAGGTCCTTAATAAAGAAAACTAGTCTTCTGTATTTGAAATATTTCATAATTTATTTATTTATTTTTTTAAGCAACAGAGCCTCACTTTGTCACTGTTGGTAGAGTGCCATGGCATCATGGCTCACAGCAACCTCCAACTCTTGGGCTTAGGTGATTCTCTTGCCTCAGCCTCCGGAGTAGCTGGGACTATGGGCACCCATTGCAATGTCCAGCTATTTTCTTGTTGTGGTTTGGCTAGGGTCGGGTTTGAACCCACCACCCTCGGTATATGGGACCGGCGCACTGCTCACTGAGACACAGGTGCCGCCTTGAAATGTTTCATAATTTTAAACATGTTTTTAAAAAACAAGAACAAGAAAATTAGTTGCATTACAAATAAGCAATATTTTTGACATACCTCCCTCAAGCTCTCTTCACAAATAGTGTCTCCAAGAAACTGTGATTCCATTTGACTATTTCGGTATGCTAGAAGTAAAGCAAATTCTGGTGATTAACAAGTCAAAATAAATTGTAAACTTTTTTTTTTTTTTTGAGACAGAGCCTCAAGCTGTCCCCCTGGGTAGAGTGCCATGGCATTACAGCTCACAGCAACCTCCAACTCCTGGGCTCAAGCGAGTCTCCTGCCTCCGCCTCCCAAGTAGCTGGGACCACAGG
>CAUYTI010149291.1:0-30800 GCA_963575145.1 Galago senegalensis
GCACCTGTAGTCCCAGCTACTTGGGAGGCGGAGGCAGGAGACTCGCTTGAGCCCAGGAGTTGGAGGTTGCTGTGAGCTGTAATGCCACGGCACTCTACCCAGGGGGACAGCTTGAGGCTCTGTCTCAAAAAAAAAAAAAAAGAGAAAGGCTGGTACTAAACCATTACCTATTTTTTTTAACATAAAATGAAAAAAAGACTCAAGAGTCTCTTTCCTTTAAAAAAAAAAAGGTATAAAATGGTTAAAAACAAAAATGGCATGTATTGCCTTCCTCCCAACTACTCATGTGAGAACCATCCTGTAGGCTAACGGAGAAAACATTTTCATTGCGATTGTTTCCATAAAGCACCCAGGAGAGACTTAACAATCACCAGACACTTTGTCAGTGTCAGTTCTTTCTACCCTCCTCAGGAACCCTCAGTGACAAACAGTTGCATATTTTCCCAGTATCATCAAATAACTGACACAAGGCTGGGCTGGCTCAATTGTGGCTAGCTGAACGGGAAAAGCTGCACACGGCCACCAGCAGATGGGCCAGGGGCTCTGCCCAAGTCCCTGCTGTGCTTTACACTGCCAAGTCCAGCTAAGTCACATGGCCTCGCTGAACCTGTTCCCTCACGCATAGAAATGCTGATGGTATCCGTTAACAGTGTTTCATGATGCTGAAATGTAATTTCTGGGAAAATGCTTCTTAAACTGTAAATGGCTGTTCACATGTTCTTTGTGTATCTTGTGTGGATGAAAAGGCAGGAACTTGAAGTTCCAATCAGTGAGATGGAAATGGCTTTGAAATGGGTAAATGAATAATGCTAAGATTTCATCCCATTATATTTGCTCCTGCTAGAGATTTCCAACTCTTATTCACAATCTCTCTATAATTGGTCTAATTGATCTAACTTAACAAACGGATCTCTAATCCTTCTCAGCTTGCTCCCTGGGTCCAGCTTGTTATCACAATGCACCCTTAAAGAGGTACTCAATCTCAAGGATAATATTTAACATTTGTGTCCTTCACTACAACGGAAAGAACTTTTAAGATGCTGAAAAGCCAGCCATGGGACAATATTAGCTCTGAACTCCCCAATTGCAAGTCTCACCTTTGAGCAGTGACAACAAATGACATCAGATCATTTCTGATCTGGCCCAGCAAATTTTTCTGGTAGACACAAAAATCAGTGTCTGACATATTTCAGTGGACATCTGCAGTTTCTGCCTGCCCAGAGGGTCCCTTTGGGTAAAGGAATTCATCATTTCCTTTTAACTTCTCTTAGGAATGTCCTTTGTGTGGAGTCACCTCTTCTGGAATGGGCACTACAGGTTTCTGGCTTTTTAGACAGGTTTCAGATATACCTGTGTAACAGACATACCTTCACTAGTAATAAAAAATTCAATTCAAATAGTTTAAACAATGAAGGTGACTTATTCACAGTCTCTCTATAATTGGTCTAATTGATCTAACTTAACAAACAGTAAGTTTGTAAGTAAGGTAACAGACATACCTTCACTAGTAATAAAAAATTCAATTCAAATAGCTTAAACAATGAAGGTGACTTTTAGGTTCATATAAATGATGCAATTGGAGATTTTATGGACAGTTTGATATGGGGTTGAGATCATGAAAGGACCCAAATTCTCTCAATACCTTGGCTCTGTCCCTTCAGAGCTGGCTTATCTCAGGAAGGCTCTCCTCTCAGAGCACATGGTGGCTTCCTTACCAAGGAGGGCTCATTCATTCTGCATAGATTGCCATAGGTCAGTGATTATCAACTGGTGTGCCATGAGAGGATCTCAGGTGTGCCATAAAAATTTTTAAAGATTACTAACTATTTTCAAAAGAAGTTCAAAGTACAGTATATTCTCTCTTTTTTTTTTAACTCTTTTCTCTTTCTCTCTTTTTTTTTTTTGGATCAATGTAATTTAAGTGGGCCACAGAAGTTTAACTATAGATCTAAGTGTGCTGTGAGATTAAAAAAGGCTGAAAATGCTGGCACAGATCATGCGTCCGCACCAGCCCGATCCCTGTGGTCAGTGGACAGAAAGCGCCAGCTGGCTCAGCTCAGCTCAGCTCATGTCCTCCACCCACCGCCACCCATGAAGGTGCAGGGAAGTTGGTGACCTCAGGATGCAGAGATCTGGAATATTGGTTAAGCAAAGGGGAGAATGGATAGTCAGGAGGCAACCACACGCATATTTATCTATCAAAGAAATATAGGGTGGCCATAAAAATTGTGTGCAATTTAAAATTTCACATGAATTTTAGGCCACCCTGTATTTGAATTTTACCATGTGGTAAGAACAGTGGCTTAGTTTTTGAAATTTTTTTCATTTTGCATAGCTCTTTAAGAGCAACAGAGGCTGGCAAAAACAGATGTGCACAGAAAGAGCACTCCTCTCTACATGAAACACAAATTATCCTGTACGAAGGATATTTTCAGACTTTGAAATTTATCTTTTTATATGAAATCATACAACTTGTTCATTCTATTTCAGTGCCCACATTCTGAAAGAAAAAGAAAATAGATGTAATGTCAAACATTTCTAAGAAGTTAATGAGGAAAATGGTAGGAAAAAAATCCAGTCATACAGATGATGTGAGGTAAAAATGATAAATATAAATAATTTAAAAGTCATGACACTGTAAATAGAGCACATAATTTGACTTACTAAATATTTAACACTGAATATGAAAATGTTTCCAGTCTTAAAAGTCCCCAAATCTACACAGAAGCCAATCCATTTCAAAGGTGCAGACTTGATTAAACACTAGTCTTCCTAATTTTCAGTAATACACTTGTTTTTTGGTTTTTGTTTGTTTGTTTGTTTGTTTGACGGAGCCTCAAGCTATCCCCCTGGGTAGAGTGCCATGGCATCACGCTCACAGCAACCTCCAACTCCTGGGCTCAAGTGAGTCTCCTGCCTCAGCCTCCCTAGTAGCTGGGACTACAGGCGCCTGCCACAACGCCCGGCCATTTTTTGGTTGCAGCCATCATTGTTGTTTGGCAGGCCCGGGCTGGGGATTCGAATCCACCAGCTTAGGTGTATGTGGCTGGCGCCTTAGCCGCTTGAGCCACAGGCGCCGAGCCTTGTTTTTTGTTTTTTTGGTAAGACAGAATCTCACTATGCCACCCTTAGTAGATAGCCGTGATGTCACAGTTCACAGCAACCTCAAACTCTTGGGCTTAAGCAATTTTCTTGCCTCAGCCTCCCAAGTAGCTGGGACTACAGGCACCCACCACAATGCCCAGCTAGTAATACACTTCTTTACCTTCTATAATTTCTTCACATTTTTCATCGCAGATCTCAAAGCTCATTCATCATAATTACTCTGACCATATTTTTGCTATTGCTTACCTCATATTCACTTGGCACTCTATCGATGATGTCTTTATAAGGGGCAGTACCACATTTGGCATTATAAAGACAACCCTCTAAATATTTAGAGCAAAGTCTCTTTAGCCCTTTAAAGTTACCTGGGTTTCCAAGTAGAAGGATATCACAAATCCGTTTCTACATCATGAGGGCGTATGTACGTGTGCAAATGCCCATGCATGAAAGACTCAACAGTGTCAACAACACCTTCAATGCCTAAATATCACTCTGATTAGCCTGTGTGATATCTGGAATTCTGCTGTAAGAGGGCTACTTACTCCAATGTAGGCACTGCAAAGTTAGCAGAGTCAAATAGAAAAAAAATTTATTATTCAATGCCCCTTAATCATCAGCCAAGCTCTGAAGAAATATTGGATCTGATAGAAAGTACCAGAAGGTCAAACAAAGCTTGTGAGGCAGAGTGGAAAGAGTTGCCATAGGCCGAAATCACCATTGGTCTAGAAGGAGGAGGGATTAACACAGAGTTCCATTTGACCAGTCAAAGCCCCAAACAGGTAAGTAAAAGTGCTTTGTAATATCATTAACTGTGGAAAACAACTGACACGTGGCATTACAAGAAATAAGCCTTTAAAATGTTCATTTTCTTCTTCTAGGTTTCCTTTTCTTTATGTCACAGGAATTTGAAAATACTTTAATCAGAAAAATATTTACTTGATATTAACATCCTATTTTATAAAGGAGAAGAGTGTTCCAATTAAAATATTAGTATTTTTCTAATGGAAAGAACTAAAATTGATATACAGCACTTTCACCAAGTAAGAGAAAAATTCACCCGTTTTTAATTAATATTTTGTAATGGTTAAAGTATGTGTAGGAAAGCAAGAGGATGTATAAGGATACATTTATAGTTTCACGACTGTCATTTATTGCTGCATCATGCACAAAGACAATTTCATCAGTACACTTATTGGATATCCATTTCACTGCTTACACTGATACATTTTAATTTGGATATTTGAAATTTAGAAATGTCATATTCATGGCTCTTGCTACAGTCTTTGAAGCAGAACTCCAGGTTATTTATTTGCAATTACAATTCAGACAACTGTCCACATTTCTAAATACCCCACAAAATCTAGCAAAAGTGGCAGAGACTGATTATACTTCCTGTGTTCAAACAACACTATGACCGAAATAAAAAGCCAGTGTGAACCGTACATAGGTTTTTGCCTTCTACATTGCCTGGACAAATTTACAAATTCCAGAAAACCTTAAGCTTTTCACTCCATTCACTCTCTATGCAAAGGTGAAGAACAGCATCTCCTTTTGTGATAAGAACATGAGGATAGCTGTTGGGAGACCCTGTGACCTTACTTGACCTCTGTGCATCTATTTCCTTAGTTCTACAAATTCATTTGATCAAAATTCCCCCCAAGGCTAATTTCCGTTTGTAGGTTCTAACTACAAACTGTGATGCTGAAAGAGCACATCAGGTTGTATTAGTGATTCTCCAGGGGTGGTCCTGTGGCATCATCACCTGGGAATTTGGGAGGAATGCAGATCCCCGGGCAGCACCTGAGATCTACATTATCAGCAATCTGTGTTCAGAGAAGACTCAAGATAACTCTGAGGCATATGCACACTAAAGCTTGAAAACCACTAGATTAGAACAGGACCACATTTCAGAAACTCCAAGCTCTCTGTGCAAGGTAAATAAAGTAAATCTAAGCTCCATCATTAGACTCAGTTTGTCAGACTTTGTCACAAAGGAGAACATTAATTTTCATGACTATGGTACTGAAGGTATTATAACCATTCCTTGAACATCCTCAAAAACATGAGGCCACAGAGGTAAAAATTAGGACAATTTTAGCTGCCAAATAGCCAATGAAACCTAGTTATACTCCTAATTAGAAAAGCTAGAATTTTTAATTATTTATTTTTCCAGTTACTTATCATTTATGAACAAAATCATTTCCTAACTATAAAGACTTTCTCTGCAATCTTGTGAACATGTAATAAAAGGCTTTATTTAGTTTCATAATATATGGGAAAAGAAGTACTTCATCAACATAAAATATGGTAATTGTACATGGTTAGGGGTTTCCTAGGGATAACACAATAAATTGAAATTTTGGAGTCACTGTGCACATTATAGTAACTGTAATTGCTTTTCATACTCCACTATTTTGACTTTTAATTTCTAATTTTATAAAAGCCAAGAAAAATTCATATATAGTTGGCCCTCTATCTCCATAGGTTCCACAACTACAGATTGAACCAAACTCAGATAAAAAAATATTTGAAAATATGCAATAAAAAATAATATAGAGTAAAAAATAATATAGTAAAATATTTGCATAGTGTTTACATTGTATTAGACCCAATTCCCCACAGATACCGAGAGACAACTGTATGGACATAGTGGCTCCAAAATCTGCTCTCTAAAAAAAGTATGATTCTAACGAAATTTGTGATTATTTTATATGTAAAATAGGGAAACCATAAAATGCTTACAATTATAATTAATAAATGGCTAAATAATACTTTACCTTGCTAAAGTATCCTGAACATTCCTAAATTCAGTTACCACACTAAGAGGACTGGTTCAACTTCACAGTCCATTTAATCTTTATTTTTTGAGATTTTTAAGAATTAGGCTATGGCTCAGTGCCCGTAGCACAGTGGTTACAGCACCAGCCACATACACCAAGGCTAGCAGGTTCAAACCCAGCCTGGGCCAGATAAACAATGACAACTGCAACAAAAAATACCTGGTCATTATGGCAGGCACCTGTCCCAGCTACTTGGGAGGCTGAGGCAAGAGAATCACTTAAGCCCAAGAGTTGGAGGTTGCTGTGAGCTGTGACACCATAGCACTCTACTGAGGGCAACATAGTGAGATTCTGTCTCAAAAAAAAAAAAAGAATTATGCCAGTTAGACAAAAAGCCCCCTTTTCAATTACTCCATGTTGTTTTTAAACATAGATGGCTCCCAAGACGCCAAAAAGTATCTACACTTTAGAGGACATAAATAGTATTATAGTATTTTTAAAAAGCCACTGATTTGGAAAAGGCAAAAATCTGAAATACACCTTTATAATTTCTTTTCCATTTTAATAGGTTTAAAAAATATTCTAATCTAGGAATAAGTAAGGATGGTATGTGCCAAAAGCTAAGCACCTGAATCCTGGCATTTATCTGTTAATGGGCATCTTGCAGGGTTTGTTTTATAGCAACAGAAACTTAGTTCTTGAAGCACTTATCCAAAGTCACTGAATTTGTTTTATTCTATTTGAAGACAAAATCATTCCTGCAACTGGATGGCTAAGAACTCAGGTTGCTGTCACTCTGAGAGGTGGTTTAAATTCACAGCGGTCACCTAGGACTCTGACACCAGTGTCAGCATGCCCTAAATAAATTCACTTCAGCAAGCTGAGTAAACAAAGCATAGCTTACAAGATGCTATATAAGCTCAATATACACAGGCACATTTAACATCAGATCCTATCCTCACTGCATTTTAAGCTCCTTAAGAAACTGTTTCCAGCGATAAACTTCAGGTGCATCCAAGAGACACAATTTTAGAGAAAATTGTTCAAATAATGTCTTTTACGATAGGTATACTTATAGCTAAAACTTAAGACATAAAAGTTACTTTCTTTTATAACTTTTTATCATCATGTTCAAATGTTGGATTTTTATAATCAATACATAATCAATAATCTGAGCTGGTTAAAAAGGATGATGAAATGAATATAATATTTAATATGCTTTTTATTTGTTTAATTTGGTAAATGTAGACTGTAATGGTTTCAAGGCAAAATCTGGATTATTTCAGTCATGGCCCAACAGTTAACATGATTCTGAAGAACAGTCTGATCTTCAATAGCTACCCCACCCTACACAAACACATCTATAGAAATCCATATATATATATATATATATATATATACGTATATATATGTTTTCAATAACATAGAATTTTCCACAACTCTGGAGTTTAGACTTTATATTCTGATACACTTCAAATTATCCATCTGATGCAGGGTATAACCATAAGGAGATAAAAATTCATGCAATGATACTCTAGGATTTTTTAATAAAAGTAAATCCAACATTTGATAGTTCAATGCTATATAAAGTGCACTGAATATCTAAAATAAAACAAGTGCCAATTTCATCATTTATTAATAACATATTTATTGTCTTGAAACCAAAGAGGCCCAAGATACTTTTTGTTTTTTGAGTCAGATTTCAGTAAGCTTGTTTCTCTCAAATTTTCTGTGTAATAAAAACCAAGATATTTCATTTCTTCTTTACAGTTAACAAGAGATAGCAGAGGGCTCAAGGTAGGTATATTCTTGATTACTCAGAGTCAGAAAGTACTTCTTCTTGAGCAGAAGGTTCATAATCTCCTGCATTTTCAACCAATTCAATATCTAACTCATCATTACTTTCTGCACTGTAATCAACTTCTTCAAGGAATCGAGGTTCATCTTCATCCAAAACATAAGTGGTGGGGCTGTAGCCAAAACATACAGAACACACAAGACTTATTAGGTTTTAAAGTCCCGATTTAAGATAATTTTACTGTACTAGATTAATTTTGATTCCAATATACATAAGCAGTTTTCATTAACTTGAAAAATCTTATCCAAACAAACAAGTCAAGAGATTTATAATAGGTGAAAGCTCCTTGTATGTACAATAAAAGGTGAAATACTAATTATTACTTATAAGAGTGCCCATATACACGGTACAATTAGATAGCTAAGAAAAAACGAACACTCTCATCAGGTTACTTCTTTGAAAGACTTCATCAATTTGCAGGCTATTAAGATTTATTTTTAAAGTCCTATTTTAATCACTGCAAATCAGGCAACGTATAATTTCAATATGCCTTATAAGAAACTGGGTATTTAATTGGTTCCTCAAGAAATGCACTGAAGCCACTTATTCTAAGTCTATAAAGTGATTACTGCCATAAAAACAGCCCATACGCCCAACCCCACAGTTTCTGTGGGTTGAGAATAAAAATGAAAAACAAGGGAACACTCTGTACCCAGATTAATTACTGTCCCTCGGGACAAGGAATAAGATATTTGCTTAAAAGCACTAAGTGCTTCTAAATATTTCATTAGGTAGTTTGTCTGGGATTAAGACAACCTTTCCAAGTAGGTCTGTAACATATGCTTGCCTTAAAAAAACCTTATTCTAATTTCTTTCCATTTGTGAGATTTTATAAACATGCACACACACACACACTATTTCAAAGAAACACTAGAAACGTTTCAAAATCCCTAAGGTAGTGGGCAAAACTACCTTAATTTCATATCAATATATGACGTTTTCATATAGATATTTCATAAATTTTCATATAGATGTTTATTTATATCCCACTGCTTTTGAAAAGGATTTCCCATAGCTAATGCAATTAAAAGCTATAAAATCAGAGGATGAAAAGGGAATAATGGGAGAAGCTGATCTCATTAGGCATGTAAAATGAGGGAATGCTGCAACTGAGTAGAAAACTCAGTTCAGATACCTGCAAGTTAGGCGGGAAGGGAAAATTAATGGATTGTATGGGTTTTAATTTTCTGAGAAGAGAATGCAAAGTTCATCTGGCAAGGGTACCTTTTCTTCTAGAATCACTCTAATCTTGTTCATTAAAGAAAAGAGAAAAATGTATTGCAAAACCACCTGATCTAATACAGCAAACGTCTTCCTAAAACTTTACAGCTTGTGTAGCATAGAGCAGTCCTGACAAAAAATCAAACTGAGTGGCTTGGAGGACGTGTGAGAGACTTCAAAACAATACCTAACAAGAACAATTTCATAGTTTTTTATTATGCAACTAAAATATTTAGTATGAATCTGTTAGGTCTTTTTAAAACAGAGTTAGATTTTTAAAAAAAGATTATTTGCCTTTTGAAATGACGATTATTGGGGAATACTCATTCTGTGGCATAGAATGAGGTGTCACCCAGTTAAAAATAAATAAATATATAAACAACAAACAAGACAGACAGACTATGATCATGTCTTTCTTTTGAAATACAGTAATTCATTCTTCCTCCTGGACTTTGTATTTCAAATTCCCAGGGGTCCCAGGTAATTCTTAGACTTCTTAGCACAGATTGGAAACTAATTGAAGCAAAAGAGGGGAAAAGAGACAAAGCTTTTGCCGCATGCTTGCTTATTTCTTCCTGGAGACTTATCCTAACAAGAAATGATAATGGAAATGCAGGGAGGAGACAGATATGCTAAAAGCCATGCCCTGTTCAGGGTAGGGAAACCTCCCCGGACTGCAGAGACTGGCTCCAGAGAGGCAAGGCAGTGTCTCCCCCATGGGCAGGAAGGGCACAAAACCCCCACGGTGGGTGGGCAGGCAGGTGAGCATGGCTCAAGACATCTACAGACAGCAGAATTCTAGCCCCTCACCCCCAGCCTCTATCTGAAAAGAGTCTTGGCATAAATGGAATCAACTGCAGGGATCCCAGCCGCTGCACTGAGGTCCGAGTAAGGCTCTAGTTCTACATGGGAGCTCAATATGAGAGTTCATCAATTTGCACCTAAATGAAGGGTTTAAAGAAAAGGCCTAGTCTTATAAGCTCAAAGTCAGTGAGGAAACAGAAAGAAGGATGATTTAGGAGCAAGAAAGATGGCCAGGATCAAGCTAAATAAGCTCCAAGATAGCAAAGAAACTTGGAGCAATGCTCAAGCTGAAGTGAACTTTTAAGACAAAGAAGCAAAACCTGGAAGGCAAGCTCCCGGAATACTGAAGGAAATCCCATGACAAGGAAGGCTCAGGGCTCTGGATCCAGAGAGTAGTTTGATCCCATCAGTTCCTCATCTTGGCTCACTCATCGTGCTGACTGCGACATGAACTCCTGGACTACTTGGCTATCTGGTTAGGGTGTAGAGTAAGTGTGGGCCTAGTGCACTCCTTTTATTCCACTACTGGCCCTGACATTTGACTTGTTCCTCCAGGTCCTAACAAAATCATGCTCCTCCCACAGCTTCACTGGGGTCTATTACACTATTGCTGAAGTGCCTTGAGGAACTGTGATGGGGCCACCAGTGCTGGCTGAGGCACATTAGCAGGGTTGAGTTTGCCAAGGAGGTGAGGAAGTGAGTGGAGGAGAGAGAGAGGAATGCAGAAGAGAGTCAGAGAGAGAGAGAGGATGGGAGTGAGGAGCTATCAGTGGATCTGGGCGTAAGGAGCTGCAGGAATACTGAGACAGGGGAAACGGAGAGGCAGAAGACTGTAACACCCAACACCCCACTGAAACCAGCCTTCATACTGCTATTCCAATTGCCATTTTCGAGCCCATATGTATTACATGCTGCATTTAACAGTGGTGAAGATTCTGACATCCTTCTCTCCTGGTGTGCTTCATTAGAACTCACTGTGCTCCTACCAAGCCCTCTCCCCTTCTAGTACTCTCAGTATCACTCAGTGAGTTAGTTATCCAAAGCAGAGTTTTCCACAGGCAAATCCTACCACTCACTGCCTCACGCTTCATACAGCACTGCAAGCCTTCACGGACATTATTTCCTCTGTGTCAGGCTTGCTTCCCACCCCTCCTCTCCTAAGTACGCACAATTATCTCAAAATGAAGCTTAGGCTCATTAGGCTCATCCTTGGATGTCCGTAAAGCCCACTTCTGGACAAAGGCGCTTTTTCTTCATACTCCCTGTGCCCTGCACATTCTATCTGGCCACTCGTACGCACACCATCTGTGTGCCTGTCTTCTCAGTACGAAGTCATAGCACCTTAACATCAGGGCCTGCAACTAACCCATCTGAGTACCTCCTGTCTGCTCCCAGAAGGGTGTGGCACACTGCAGGTACCTCAGTGAAGGTTTGATGATCTCTTTATAAGAAACCATGAGATTGGAGCCGGTCACAGCACACCGCCACAGTGGAAATGCGCCCTGCGGCAGCCATTTTAAAAAATAAATAAATAAATAAAATGAGGTTGACAAGATTGTCAACTTTTATATTACCTCATCCTACTAATTTTACTTGAGCGAAAAAATTTTCAGGCACAAGACACAACCACAGCAAGTCATTTTTACTTTTATTAATAATTTCAACATATGTTTTGAGGACTTTACAATTTAGGAAGTATCTTCATACACATTATCTCATATGATTCTAATAACAATCTTCACTGAAAAGAAAGACTTTAAGGTAACTTGCCATAGGGATACAAAATAATCCCTCTACATCATGCAATAGGAGTTCAAATATTCTCACAATCATCAGAAAGTCTAATTATTACTTTGTTTTAATGCCACCACTTCCCTGCTCCCCTCATTTTCTTCACATAAATTTCCTCCTTTTGCCTTGGTTTTGCTTCATTCTCTAACACCTGCCCTATATACATCTGCTAACATCCTTCTAGTCTAAATTTTAATTTTTAGGATAAGGGTGATTAAGCCAAGACTAATTTAGGAAGAAATATTCCATTCTAAAGAGAATAATAGATAGTATTTTAGGCCAAAAACAAATCCTGCTCATGCTGCTTCAAGAAAAACATCAAAACTTTGACTCAAAGAGCCTTTCTTATAGAATGAACAGATTAAAATTCTCTGTTGTGTGGGGTCATTAGGATGCAGAAAAGGCTTACAATTCCTACTGATTTCTAAAGATATCAGAAAAAATTCAGATTCATACAGATTGAGAAAATTTTCTGGCTATCCTCAGGTTAAACTATTAAGGGTAACACAAAATTAAACCTAAAAATACAGCAGAACCTCTATAAGTTGACTGCCCAAGGGACTGTAAAATACTAGGCAACATATGGAGGTGGTCAACATAAGGATCTAAGCCTACTATACTGACATGTACATATGGAGAGCGTTCCATCTATGCCTATTAGGTCAATTTAAGAGATGATCAATGTAGGGAGGTGGTCAACTATGGAGGTTCAACCATATATACCATCTACTTTGTTAGAGCTGATTCGTCTTTCAAGACGCCAGAATGTAGATCTTCAGCTCCATTTCCTATACAGGCACAACAGAAACAAAAGCTACACACAGAGGCAGAAACCATGTGTCTGTGCTTCTATTCTACTAGCCAGCCATGCGACCCTGAGCAAGTCACCTATCTTTCCAAGCACAGGTTTTCTTATAAAGCAGAGATAACAATATCAATCTTCACAATGTTGTTGGGCTCAAGTTGGGGAATAAATGTGAAAGCATCTATACATCATTAACTGTACAATTATAAAATGTTATGACAATAATAAAACCTACCTTGTTAAAGAGAAGAGTAAATTAATCTTTCTCAATTCCTACAGAGCCCAGGCAACAGCTATCCCAAGCAGATAGGATTAAAAATACTTCCCTCTACGTTTGCAACTCAGAATGCTCCCTTAACCCTGCACTCTTACACAATTTTGAGAAAAACCTGTCTGTTGTGAGAAGGCATAATAAAGATATCATGGGAGAGAATTTCTGAAAGTGATACACAAATAGAAAAATATTCCATTGCCCAAATTATCAGAAATGTCTGGTCTTCTTGTGCTAAAATGTCAGAGCTAAGGTGAAAAAAACCTTCCTATCTGCACCAATACTAGAGGATATTTTATTTTTATCTGGAATTAATATGATTTTAATCCTATCTTACGAGAGATAAATACACATATAACATCTCCTAAATATCACAAAGGAAACAAAATTATCCATAAAAATTAACAATTTTTGTCTTCAGTGGCTACAGCACACAGACATACATGCACACACACACAGAGAACTAGTGCACAAAATATCCAGCAACATAACATCTATTAGTATAAAAGAAAGAAATTTGCAAATTTATTTATATTTTATTGATAGAAAAGTGCAGGCAGTCCCCAAGTTATAATGGTTCAATTTAAGATTTATCAACTTTACAATGTTGCAAAACCATTGTTTTCCACATTCAGTACAGTATTCAATAAATTAGGTATTTGACACTTTGTCATAAAACAAGACTTTGTGTTAGATGATTTTTGCCCAATTGTAGGCTAATGTAAGTGTTCTGAGCATGTTTGATGTGGGCTAGACTAAAGAATCATGTTTGGTAGGTGAGATGGATTAAATGCATTTTGACTTATGATATTTTCTACTTAGATGGGTTTATTGGGACATACACCTATTGTATGCTGAGGAGGTCTACATCACTAAGCTGGATCTCAGAAGCAGTAATTAAGTCACTGAACTCTATTTACTTTGGTATCGATCTAAAAACATTCCTTACACGTAATGAGAGTGTTTAAATGATTAAATTACCCAAACCATGCAGGAGAATTTAAAAAACTGAAATCGGTACATTTAAGAACAGGGGGATTTTTGAGTTAGACCTGGCTCCAATTCCTGGTTCTGTCAAGAATTGGTAGGTGAATGATCTGGAATAAATTCACCTCTTTGAGCCTCAGTTGCACACATATGTAAAAAGACCACAATACCATCTGTCTCTGATCATTCTCAGAACATTAGACTCTTCAAGATAGATTATCAACCTTCACAGAAATTCAGAATGGGCAGGTATATTAGGAGTCCCAAGACTCCTTGGGTTTAGTGATTTGCTAGGAAGACACACAGGACTCAGTACACAGTCATATTCACAGTTATGACTTATTTACAGTGAAAGGATACAAAGCAAAATCAGCAAAAAGAAAAGGTGTGTGGGACAAAGTCCAGTGGAAACCAAGGCCAAGCAAGGGCAGCTGTTAGAGGCAGAGAAGTCATCAGAGCTTTCAGCAATCTCAAAGGATTGGAGGCAAAAATTGGAGTTCAGAGCTGGCAAGTTTCCTGAAAGAAGGGAGTTGCAGAGATGTGACACAACACTTGACAGTTTTTCCCTAGAGGCATTTGACAAATTCTTAAACTACACAGTGTAAGAGGCTAATAAGCAAAGCACAAAGCAGCAAAATAAACAAAATATAAAATAAACAAACAACAGAATTTTTTGGCAATCTTGTGCTGAGGAGAGGAGAAGCCCTACTCCTTTGATAGTGGTCTCTGGGGTACTACACTTAGAAAGTGGGGTAGCAGTAAACCAAGAGGTAAACAAGTTTAACATGTTTTGCAACCCCACTCAAGTCAACTCAGTGCTCCCTAGATTGGGACAATCTTCCCTACCCTAAAATGAATCCTCTTGGAAGGAAAATATGTAGAGTCTCTACATGTTTTTATACACAATACATGGCATTTGATCAAATATTATCAGGCATATCAAGAAACGGAACCAGGAGAAAAATTCTAACAGAAACAAACCCATAGGTAATCCAGTATCGGAATTATCAGGCATAAACTTTAAAATAACTGTGATAAATTATGTCTAAGAAAATAGATGACAAGATGAAGAATTTCACCATCTCTTTTCTATTAAAAAAAAGTCAAATGGAAAGTCTAGAGCTGAACAACATATAACTGAAATTAAGAATTCTAAGATAGGTTTAAAACTGTCTTTCAGATAGGGCTGAAAAGAGAATTAGTGAAGCAGAGATAGGCAAGTAGAACATTTCCTGACTGAAGCAAAAAGGACAAAAAATGATAGGAAAGTAAAAAGAATTAAATATCCATGTAAGTTAAACCCACAGAGGAGAAAAGAATGTGGCAGAAGCAACATTCAAAGAGCCAAGGGCTGGGGATTTTCTAGAAACAACAGAAGCCTCAAGACCATTATTTAGGAGGATGAATACAAAGAAAACCAACCTGCAGCACTAATAACAAAATCACTAAAAATCAGAGACAAAAAAAATCTTCAAACATCCAGAGAAGATATATTGTTACCTTCAAAGGAGCAAAAGACAAGACATTTGATTTTTCAGCAAAAACAACAGAAGTCCAAACGCAACACAGTAGCATCCTTACAATGCTGGGGGTGAGGGGAGCCACAAACTTAGAAGTCTATACCGAAGATACAGTCCTCAAAAGCTAAGTTGAAATAAGAAAATTTCCAAATAAGTAAAAATGGAAACCATTTCTTGGAAGCAGACATGTATTTTTAAAAAATGAAATAGAGTTCTTTAGGTTGAAGAGAAATAATCCTAAATCAAAACAGAAATAGAGAAATCAATGAAGAATGATGGAAAAGAAAATCTAATACAGGTTGCCTAAAACAATAATAACGTATAATGAGGTTTAAAATATATATGTAGTTCAATTAAAATATATTACAGTATACAAAAGATGACACTGTACCCCAGAAGTGCATTAATGTACACAGTTACCATTCAATAAAACAAACAAACAAATAAAAAAATATATACAAAAGATGGAAAGGTAAATAAAATTAATATATCCTGAGATCCTAGCATTACCTGTGGAGAGATATAATTTATGTTATACTCTAATAAACCAAGGATTCATATTATATTCCTAGAGTGCCAAAAAAAGAGTAGTAATGGAAAATGGAACAAGTTTATAATGAAACAAAAATAGAGTAACAAAAATATATTTAATCTCAAAGAAGACAAGGAAAATAAAGAACATAAAATAGGTGAAACCAACAGAAAGCAAATACAATAACTTACAAACTCAACGGTATCAGGAATCACTAAATGGAAATAGAATTAATATTCCAATTATAAAACAAAGATGACTGTTTTTTACAGCATACAATTATATGCTGCATTTTATTTCATTTCTTTTTTTTTTTCAAATTAATATGAGGGTACAAATGTTTAGGCTACATTGCTTTCAATTCTAAGGTAAAGTTCAAGTTGTAGTTAAGCCCTTCACCCTGAGGACATGATGAACACCCTCACATTGTGCACATAAGATCCTGACAGCTGCCCTCCCTCCTCCTGCCTCCTGCCTTTCTTCTCTCCCTAGGCTAGACTATATTTGTGTTTTATGTTTCCTGTCAGAATACAGTTGTTTACATATTACTTTCATATTATTATTGAGTATGTTGAATTTTTTTTTTCCATTCTTGAGATAGTTTACTAAGAAAAATGTGTTTCAATTTCATCCAGGTAAACACAAAAGATGTAAAGTCTCCACTTTTTCTCATGGCTGAAGAGTACTCCATGGTAAACCTATACAACAGTTTTTTAATCCATTCATGGGTTGATGGGGATTTTAAATACAGAAAAGCTGAGAGGAAAAGGATGGAAAAAGATAAATTATGCAAAAACTAGTCAAAGAAAGTTAGGATAGCCATGCTAATGGAAAACAAAAGACTTTAAAGCAAGAAGCATTACTAAAAAAAGAACATTTTCATTTTTTAATGAAAATGGGATGGATCCACCAAAATGACGTAACAATTCAGAAGTTCTATACATCTACTATGTAACTTCAAAATATATAAAGAAAAATCAATAGATTGAAAAGGAAAGATAGACACACAATCATGGGGAAAACTTCAGAACATTTCTTAGTAACTGACAGAACAAGCGGAACAATATAAAAAATCTGAATGACAGATTAATAAACTTAATCTTGTCTGAAAGACATGGAATGCTATGCTCTGCATTAAAGAATATATTCTTCTCAAATATGAATACAACATTTACTAAATATATATTCTTCCTTTTCCTGATGTACTATATTCTTATTTTGAAATCTCGAATAGATGTCTATATGAAAGAAATAACTTCATTATCTCAAGAAGATATCAAAACTTTAACATACACATGTCTATAAATATATATAATCATCAAATTCACTGCAAACAATTACTACCTTGATACCTCTCTCACTGAGCTCAGTTATGATAATCATTTACTTCTCTTATAAGCCTCAAAGCTTCATTATAATCAAATCTGTCCTGGGATTCTGAAGCATTCACTTTAGTACCAAATTTATTTTTCTGGATGATTTCAATCTCAGTATTTGTCAATACAGCAGTATTCCATTTACTTAGCATAAACACAAATGGTGCACTTTTAGTTATAAGTAACTATGATTTTCAAGGGACTAGTTTTTAGATGTTATTGGTAACATTTGGCCAAGAATAACCTATATCATTTTTCTCAGAAGAAAAAGTTCTTGCATTTATATAAACAAAACACGCACCAGCTTTACCTACGGAAAACATGGATAACAGAGGTTAATATTCCACTCTAGTGTTAAGAATGTACAGCAGTCAATATCTTTGTATTATTTTGCCCGTAACTTCCACCTAGTCTCATCTCTCGTGGAATGCCGAAGGCAGGACTGACTAGAGCCATTAGCCAAGGAATACTGTGATGCTAACTGGTCATTCCCTACACCTATCAGAAATCACTCTAACTTTATCAAAAAACATCAAATTCGTCAAAGTGACAAATAGTGACAAAAAAGTATTGACAAATACTAACGTTAAGTATATTTTTAAGGCTTTCTCTGGCCTAAGTCCTATTTATCTTTTTAGTTGCATTAGGAAAAACGTGTCACCAGGTTTTCTAACGCTATATGCATAAGAAGGAATTAAGTACGATACACGCTATGACATGGATGAACCTCAAAAACATGCTCAGACACAAAAGCATGTTACATATTCTATGATTCCATCTGGATGAAATGTCCAGAACAGGTAAACCCACAGACACAGAAAGCAGATTAGTGGTTGCCAGGCGCTGCAGTGACTGCTTAACTGGCGTGAGGACCTCCTCTGGGGGTTGACAAAAACAATTCTGGAATAGAGGAGATTGATGGCTGCACAACACTGTCAACATACTAAATGCCATTGAATTTTTCACTTTAAAATGGTTAATTTTATTCTCCATGAATTTCACCTCAATTTTTTAAAAAACTAGGTCCTTTTGATTATAAGACAGTAATTTCAACATGGGTATACAGTATTTTTAATTAAGATAAAACACTGTATGGAGGTTTATTCTTTTCCAACTTCACATTCCTATAATGTCTTAAACATGCTCAAATTTCAAATAATTGTTCTATAGGCCTAACAGCCTGAAATTTAGTCAGCCACAATATCCTAACATAAATCAAATTATTGAATGTTTTAACAGTTTCATTCTCAAATCATTTAAATGAAGGTCGCTGAAATTATTTAATAGTTCAGATAACAAATAAAATCACTATTTGCTAAACACAAAAATATTATATGCTTTTAAAAGCTATATGCTTGGGCGGCGCCTGTGGCTCAGTAGGTAGGGCACCGGCCCCATATACCGAGGGTGGTGGGTTTGAACTCAACCCCAGCCAGCTAAAACAGCAATGAGCATTGTAACAAAAAATAGCCAGGCGTTGTGGCAGGTGCCTATAGTCCCAGCTACTCATAAGGTTGAGGCAACAGAATTGCTTAAGCCCAAGAGTTGGAGGTTATTGTGAGCTGTGATGTCACAGCACTCTACCAAGGGTGACAAAGTGAGACTCTGTCTCAAAAAAAAAAAAAGCTATATGCTTTATGGCTCCTATCAATATTCCCAGCTTTGACCTAAAAGGGAAACACCTCCTAGGAAAGACATAGTGTAAACTTGAGTGTTATATCAGATGGACTTTTTATTACATAACAAACACAATCGAGTAAAGTTAAAATGACTTATGTATGGTAATTTCCAATGAATATCCTGGAAATATAAAAGATAATGAATATGCAACCACTGGCTTTATCAAGAAGGAAGCTCTGTAACTTCTGGTAAACACTGTACATCTAACACAAACATTTATTTCTGATCCTTTCTCAAATGCTACTATGATGACAGTAAAGAAACAACTTTTTAAAAAAAGGATAAATCCATGGCGGGCGGGGGGGGGGGGAGCTTGAAAGGAGGTAACAGCAAAGAAGATATCCATGACATGTTGGAAGATGTAGGCAGATTGATGAAACTAATGAGCTTGAGTTCCAACTTTCTTGACTTTGCTAAGAACCAACAGTAGGGAGAGAAATGAAGGGAAAAATGCCAATTTACATCAAAGTCCTAAAGAAGTCCAGGAATTAGAGACATTGGTTATTTTTTAAAAGGGCAGAATTGAAAATGAGTCAAAAGATTTTACCAAGAGCAGTAAGACCTTCAGAACCCCTTCCCCAGCCCATCTCCTACTGCACAAAGATGGGAAGTTGACTTTCAAAAAACTCTTCACCCCAAAGTCTACTTAGGGCCAGAAGGCAGAAGGAAAATCCAGAAAGTAGAGTTGGATGTGGAGAGCAAGTGAAAGTCTGCTCAAAAGTAAATCATACTGCGAGCTCCCTGAAATGGTAGCTTATATACCTAAGACAATATTTGTCAATTTTTAGAAATCACTCCCTAAGGAGTTTAAATACGGATGTATGTATGTATGTATGTATGTAGACAGAGTTTCACCTGTTTCCTAGCTACAGTGCCGTGGCCTCTTCCTAGTTCATAGGAACCCCAAACTCCTGGGTTCAAGCAGCACACCTGCCTCAGTTTCCCGAGTAGCTGGGACTAGAGGCGCCATGATGCCTGGCTACTTTTTTTCTTATTTTTAGGAGAGACGGGGTCTTGCTCTTGTTCAGGCTGGTCTTGAACTCCTGAGTTCAAGCAATCCTCCTGTCTCAGCCTCCCAGAGTGCTAGGATTAGACATGAAGCCCCAAATTCACAAAGTCATGTGAATCCCAAGCAAATAAAAAGAAAGTCGCATCTACGTAAAACTCCTAAACACTAAGAAACTTAGAGAAATTTATAAAAGCCTTAAAAGACAGATCACTTTCAAACAGGTAACATGAAGGTGAAGACTTAATAGTATTCTTTGAGAAAAGGAAAATGATCCTAAGTAAAACTCAAAATGTAGAAAGAAATGAAGAGAAAAAAAAGGAGGGCAACATAAATGTGTAGTGAGAGCTAATAACCATATAAAACAGTAATGCCTATAATGTGTAAAATACCCATTGTATTAAAATACTTGACAACAGCAGGTATGTTGAGATATGTTCTAAGGAACCTGTGTTGTCCAAAAAGGGATTAAAGTACAAATTTATATTAAGAGTTTGATAAACTGAGAATACATGAAGTACACAGACAATCCCTGAGTTACAAACCACACTTAGGATCGGGGCTATTACCAGTAACAGGTAAATGTACCTGCCCCAACTTACATATGAATTCAACTTAAGAACAAACTTACAGAACCTATTTCATTCGTAACCCACGGACTGCCTTTAAAGCCAAGTGTCCATTAAAAGAACTTAAGAATAAGATTAATAAATCTAAAATCAATCTAAAATTAGTCTAAAAGAAGGGGGAAGAGGCAACGCAGAGCCAGTAGAATAAATATGAAGGAAATAATCTGGTAAATAGGTCAATAATTACCACAAATATAAGGGAAATTATATTTGATAATTTACTTTGATAACTATGAGACTTGATAACTGTGAGACTAAATTTTTATAAAACCAACTATATTGTGTTTATAAGACATATTTAAACATAGACACAGAAGATTAAAACAAAAAGACCCCAAAAAAGTTACAGCTTACATATATATAGTAACATAAACATGGTTAAAAATCTATCAGCTTTTTAAGATAAAGTCATACATTCAGAAGTTTCAAATTTTCCCATTAAAATAATTTTGTAGATTAGTAGTTTTAAGCTTTGTTCAATGTACACTTATTATTTTTAAATCTCCATTTTTATTTTTATTTTTGAGACAGAGTCTTACTTTGTTGTCCCTGGTAGAGTGCCATGATGTCATAGCTCACAGCAACCTCAAACTGTTGGGCTCAAGAGATTCTCTTGCCATAGCCTCCCCAGAAGCTGGGACTACAGGTGACCACCACATGCCTGGCTATTTTTAGAGACAGAGTCTTGCTCTGACTCAGGCTGGTCTTGAACTGGTGAACTCTGCAATCTGCCTGCCTTGGCCTCCCAGAGTGCCAGGACTACAGGTATGATCAACCATGCTCGGCCTTAAATCTCCATTTTTAGTTATAAAACTAAAATTATTACTTACTTGAAAGACACAATGGTATAAAACTAAATGGAATAACTGGGATCTTGTTTTTCATAATTATCACAAATTCACTTTGAATAAATCTCTTACTTTTTTCTTAGTTTATTCAAACAAACTCAAGTGTTACAATGTGCCAAATACCTCATGGTTCACAGTGTTGTAAAGAATGATTATATTATATCTGCAATGGACCGAATGGTTGGCTATATCTCACCGAAATTCATATGTTGAAATACTAACCTCGAAGGTGAGCATTAAGGATTAGACAGCCTTTGGGACTAGGTCATGAGGGCATGGCCCTATGTAACAGAGACCCCAGAGAAATGCTCACCCCTTTTGCCATGTGAGGTTACATGGAATTAGACCTTCACCAGATATCAAATCTGCTAGCACGTTGAACTTGGAATCTCACAGTTCTGACTTCCCAACATCCAGAACTGTGAGAAATAAATTCCTGTTGTTTATAAACTATCCAGCTATTTTGTTATAGCAGCCTGCACAGACTAAGACAGAAATTGGTACCAAGAAGTAAGGGTGCTGCTATAACAATTATCTAAAACTGTGGAAGCAGCTTTGGAACTAGGTAATGGGCAAAGGCTAGAAGAATCTGGAGGAGTGTGCTAGAAAAAGCCTACATTACTGCGAATGGCCTGTGAAGGGCGATTCTGGTAAGAGTTCACAAAGAAAAGAAAAGTGATGAAGAAAAAGCCTCAATCTTCTCAAAGAATACCTAAGTGATCCTGATAGAACGGTGGTAGAGATGTAACAGGAAAGGCCATTCAGATGAAGTCTAGGAAGTGAGGAGCATATATTAGAAACTGGAAGGGAGACAATCTTTTCTATAAAGTGGCAAAGAACATCACCAAACCCTGTGTTCATGTCTTATGTGGAAGGCAGAACCTAAGAGCAGTGAAACTGGACATTTGGCTGAGAAAATTTCTAAGCAAAGCACTGAAGGTGTAGCTTGGTTTCTCCTGATTGCTAATAGCAAAATACAAGAAGACAGAAATGATTTAAAGATGGAATTCTTCATCAAAAAATAAGTATAACTTAAAGATTTGAGAAATTCGCAGCTTATCTATATTGTAATGACAAAGCAGATCCCTGGAGATTCCTCCTATGGCAAAGGACCATCTGATAAGGAGATTAGTTAACCATCTAAACAGAAGCCAGGAGCTGGTAGCCAAGAAAATTGCCCCCAGGTAATTCAGAGATCACCAGAATTGTTTTAAAAGATGTTCACCTGTGCCTTTGGGCTCTAAGTACCGGCAGCCTGGCAGTACTATATGTCACAGGCTCCTCTCCCATATTCTGGTGCCATGCTCCTCAGCAGCACCAGGTGTGGCTCCAGAGGGCCCAGGTGTGGCACGCATGCAGTGGTCACTTCTTCAGAGGGTACGGGCATTTGACAACATCTCCTGACCTAAAGAATACACAAGACTGAGGAACATGGCTTCCTCCACCTAGATTTCAAAGGACGGAGCCACGGGCACACAGCCCAGGCAAGAACCACACAAGGGCAGGGCCACCAAGAGAGCCCCTACTAGGGCAAGACTCAGCAAAGCCAAACAGGCAGGACTTTCCAGAGCCTTAGTGATTCAACCTTTAGCCAGCAAAACTGCAGGGACAGGCCCCCCAGTGTGTCCAGAAGGTGGGACCACAGCCCCAGTAGGGCAGGAAAGCAGAAAATCCAGCCAAAGAAGATCATTCTCAAGCCCTAAGGTTTTGGAGATACTCAGGACCTGTCACTCTTCCTTCTTTCCTATTTCTTCCTCTTGGAATATAATTGTCTGTCCTATTCCTATCCCACCCCTGTATCTTGGAAGCACCTAATTTGGCTGATTTCATAGACCCACAACTAAAGGTGAATTTGCATCAGGATGAACTGATTAAATCTTAAATCTCACCCCTCTCTGAGAGATGATACAGTCATATACTACATAATAATGTTTTGTTCAACAATGTACTGAATATATGATAGTGGTCCTGATTATAATACTATATTTTTAGCTTTTCTATGTTAAGATACATGAATATTTCCCATTATGTCGCAATTGCCTACAATATTCAATACAGTAACATCTTGTACAGGCCTGTAGCCTAAAATCAACAAGCTATATACCATGTAGCCTATGTGTACAGAAGGCTATATACAACCTAGGTTTGTATAAATACACTTTGTGATGTTCACACAATGATGGAACTGCCTAACAATGCATTTCTCAGAATGCTAAGTGACACATGATGTATTTAAAAGAGTCTCTAGACTTTGAACTTTTCAGTTGATGCTGGAACAAGTTAAGATCTAGGGGGCTACTGGGATGGAATGGATACATTTTGCTTCTAAGAAAGACATGAATTTGGGGGCAGGGACGGGGATGGATTGCAAGGGACTGAAAGTGTTATGCCATGTGCAGCTGTAGTGAGAAAAGGATCACCTACAAGCAAGTGGACTCTCTCCAGACACCAAATCTGACTGCTCTGATCTTGGACCTCACAGCCTTCAGAACCATGAGACATAAATTTCTGTCACCTATAATTCAGTCTACTTATGGGTTTTCTCATAGCAGCCTGAATGGCCTACGACAGTATCTATCAATGAGTTACTAATTACCTTGAAAAGATGTTTACTATAAACATCTCTTCCTAAAGCTGCAATTATTCAAACTTACCTAATATAAATTGCCTATAAGTCAAAGTAAATTAGTTCATAACAAACCATAAGAAACCGTATCTTGGGAAACAGTGAAACTAAGATGGATAAATGTGGAGTAAAACCATCCACGTTGCATATATGTTAAATAAAGCACAATTCTGGCAAGAGAAGATGCACTTGAAAGATCTTAAAAGGGTAAACGCAACTAAAAAAATTAAGGGAACTTAGATTCATTAAAAGGATACTTTAGTTTCACTTTAGAATCAGGAAACAGATGAATAAATTAACATGACAAAGACAGGATACGGAGAGCAGAGATAATAAAGAAAAAAGGACAAGGAGGTGATGCTAGTAAAAAGTAAGCTGTTTCCTACTTCCAGCTCCCATACTATGATTTGCCCTTTACTATTACACTTGAAAATGTGGCTTTATTTGCTTCTGATTCCATAGTCAGTCATTAAGACCCCTCATCTTCCTTATTTTTCAATTAAGGTCTGATTATGTCATCCAGGCTGATCTTAAACTCCTGGCCTCAAGTGATTCTCCTGCCTCAGCCTCCCAAAGTGCTAAGATCACAGGCACAAACCACGGCACCAGGCATTACTATTGTTACTAGAGTTCATCTTCCTCTCAAACACAAGTGATTCTAAATAAACAGCTTTCTCAAGAATTCTCTTGCCTCCACCTTCCTAGATTCAATAAAAGTCGCACATTATTTTCAGGCAAACTATCACTTAGTGTACTTTGCCAATGGCTTCAAAACTCCCCACTGCCTAAAGAATAAACTCTAACGTGCTTACACTCTGGGATTTAGGGCACTGTAAGACACTCCTCCTCCCAAGCAATCTAGTACAGAATTTTTAAATCTTATGTAGCTACCTACCCTTTATTCAACTCAAGATATGACTGGCACATTCTGCAAGGCATCATGACTGGCACACTATACAGTGTTGATGGGCACTGATGTGATCACATCCCTGATGTGATCCCTAGTACTAACTAGGAGTTAGCCAGGCAAAGTATAAGTGAAAGACTTCTCCGGGAGGATGTCTGGCAGGATCTTACCTAATGTGCAAAATATAAGAGTTTACAGCATACCTCCAGATAAAAGCCTCAACCACAAAACTTAAAACTTTACCTTAGAAATTAAACAATGGAACCTAAACTTTGAAATTTAAGAAAAAATAAGGTTAGTACAAAATTATATGCTTTTAAAGTTCTGGTTATTCCTATTCCAAACATAGAGCAAATAATTAGACAAAATACAAAATAGAAAGCAAACACAGATGCATATAAAAGGAGATATATATCTTGTTAGACCAAAAGAAGAACAGAGTGACAAAGCCAGGCCATGGGACTGCTGCCAGGTTCAAAAGCAAATAGCAGTAGCTCCTTCAAGGCAATAATGAGGCTGCACAGTGCTGAAGAAGCAGGAAACTAAATCCAGACCAGTGAATCCAGCAGCTGGAGCGAGGCTTGCCAACTTTAAAAAGAAGGCTAAAAAAATAAAGCTGAGACTTCTGCCTAGAATTAAAGATTTTATAAAGTTGTGATTATGAAGTGAGAAAGAAGAATATAGGGCATCAGAGCCAGAACTCACAAGAATTCAGGGACGTGTCCTGTGAAAACCCCAACCATTGAAGGATTGGGAAGTTTAAAATGCTAACAGAAAACTACTATCATCCTGGCAATCGAAGGCAATCGAAGCTTGGGCTAGAGCTTAGAGAGGGGCAGGTAGATGTAATCACAAAATCAGTAAGAGGTTAAGGAGAAAGAAACAGGGAATGAAATTACCAACACAATAAGCAGTGTAGTCTACAAATGACTTTGGAAATGTCTGGGGTCTTCAGAGAAGGAAAGAGTAACAGCTATAACAAGAAAATGCAACATAAAAGCATCCAGAAATAAAAAAATAACCCAGTTATATGTGAAATATATAGTCATTCAAATAAAAATATCCCAAGAGGTACTGTATTTTGCTGTGTATAATGTACACTTTTACCCAAAATTTTGAGGAAATATGGGCTTTCATTATACTCAGGTAATGCTATTGTTACACATGTATCAAATTTCCTGTACCTTGTATCTGTTCTTGTGTTTTGTAATTATTTGTTACAGAAAATTTCTTGGACCATAATAAGCTAAAAAATAAATGCTAAAATTCCTTTATAATACAACAAATTCATTTATAATGCAAGTATCTAAATGTAAAGAAATAAACATTTGAATTAAAATGAAAGATTTTTTCCTAAAAGTTTGGACCAAAAATGTGCGTATGCATTATACATGGGAGTGCATTATACACAGCAAAATATGGTGAGCTCTAGACTGAAAACCTAACAGTTGGTGAATTATAAAATGCTACTGAAGAATCTACCTAGAGACAAAAATGTGAAAAAGCAATTGGAGAGATGCATGGAGAATAGATTGAGAAGCTCTAATACAAGAACTCTAGAAGAACAGAATAAAGGGAATGAGGAAGAAGCAATTCTCAAAGAGAAAGTGCCCTGGAACTTTTACAAATCGAAGACAAGAGTCTTCAAATTAAAAGTGTGTATCAAATGTCAAGAAAGGCATATTAAACATATGTCTACTCCTAAACAGTGCACTGAAACTGAACAACAGCAAGGATAAGAATAAAATCTTAAAGAAGCAAGAGCACAGACACAGACATTTTGGTCAAGAAAACAACCAATGCAAAGACCCTGGGATGACAGATCAATTTGTTCTAGAATAATGCTATTCAAGGTACAGCACATAGACCACTGTGGTCCACAAACTCTTTGTTACTGGTCCATGGTGACAGAAGAAATTAAAATGAAATGTTCAGAAACTTTCATAACAATCTGACATAGAAATTACATGTCTGGTGAATCTTACAATAAGAAAATGGAGCTTATATTTGTATTCCCCGGGGTCCCCTCTTCCATTTTTATCCTACTTCATTCTTATCGTATTTTTAATCAAGCAGAAATCCAGAATAAACTGGCAAACAAAAACTGGTCCTTTGCCATACCTAATTTAGAAATGCTATTCCAGAAATTAAAATATAATCAATACAGTTGGGATGCTGAGAACACAAAAGAGAATAGGACCAGCTGAAAGAGTAGATGATAGTGTGGATGGCTCATGCTGGACCCAGGGACCTGATAACGGATATAGTCCGCATGCCCAGGACACAGCTGAAGGTTTTGTTTGTTTGTTTGTTTGCAGTTTTTGGCCAGGGCTGGGTTTGAACCCACCACCTCCAACATATGGGGCCGGTGCCCTACTACTTTTGAGCCACAGGCACCGCCCAGCTGAAGGTTTTTAAGAAAGAAAGTGACCACTACATACAAAGAAGCTGGAGGACACAAAAAGTACAGGGAGTAGTTAGATTACTCGAGTAGCCAGGGCAAGGGATGACAGTAGACTAGAATGGTGTCATGGTAAAAATGGTAGAGAGAAATAGAAAAATCTGACAAATATGTTGGAATAGGAATCAAGAAATTCTGGGTGATGGACTGCATGAAGGGTAAATAAAAAAAAGAGGAAGGTGCCAAGAATGAGACATGACTACCTGGTGGATAGGGAAGGCTAAGGATGAACAGTTTGTTACAGGACAGGTGGGGGAGCACGAGTCACAGGGTGTGTTCCAGACAAGTTAATTTCATGTCCACGAGTACATAATCAAGTTGGAAGCCACGTACACAGGTCTGGAGCCCGGAAGACAGGTCTGCGTGATTACAGGTATTTTGGAGTTGTCAATATACGGACAGAATTTGAAGTCACAGAAACGAATATAACCTACAGAGAGCAGGGATGGTGAAAAGGTAAGTGAAAGAGGACAGAAAGCAAAGAAGATAAGGAAATAATGCCCAAATGCCCAAGGGTAAGTTTATAACCTCTCCCTCCAGTTTCCTCCTCAACAAATAAATACCAGTGATCTGTGTTACATTCACTGTGGCTTTTACTTCCAAAGTAACTGTTATTAATGATCTCTAATGTAAAACTAAAGGATGAATATCAATAGCTAAGAGGTAAAGACATTTTGATCGGCTTGGTGCCTGTGGCTCAAGCAGCTAAGACGCCAGCCACATATACCTAAGGTGGCGGGCTCGAATCCTGCCCGGACCCACCAAACAACAATAATGGTTGCAACCAAAAAAAAAATAGCCGGGTGTTGTGGCGGGCGCCTGTGGTCCCAGCTACTTGGGAGGCAGAGGCAGGAGACTCACTTGAGCCCAGGAGTTGGAAGTTGCAGTGAGCAGTGAAGCCACGGCACTCTACCCAGGGGGATAGCTTGAGGCTCTTTACTTTGGGCTCCATGGACATGTTACCGAAAGTTTGTAGGCCCCCCTCACCCCGCCCCCACCACCCACACTACCAATAATGTAAATACTGACCAAAATTTACAATTATTCCTGGAAGGGTTCCAAGAAGCAATAAAAAGAATGGCTGAATGAATAAGCAATTATTATGAAATAAGATATTAAAATCAATAAATGGCAATGACAATGAGGCAATGAGGATAAAAACTTTGCTGATCTGTACGGGAGTGGAGGAACAGACTTCTTTCAAGCAACAGCATATACCAATGATCCTGTCTGAAATTTTCAAGCTGGCTAGTTTTATCATCAGCCACAATCAGAACCTCCCTCATTCTCCTTATCTGCTCCACTTATATTTTATGAAAAAATTTAAAACAAAATAAAATAATGTGTATACTGAAGACTCAGCACACTGAACGACTGGAGGCCAGCAGTGTGTTAGGTTAACTGAATGTGTCATCCTCAACGGGCACCTCCTGACTCCTTGGTGGTCACCATTCCCTACAAAGTACTACATTACCTGGTGCTTATATCCTAGAAATACCAGGATATCATACACTCCTGAACATTTTGAATTTCAATATATTTTACATATGGAATGTATCAGTTATCATTCCATGCTTAGGAATATATACAATTACTATTTCTCTTCTATGCAATTTGCACTTATTAGCATAGAACTGGACACTTGTTCCCATAATCTTTTCTTTAACCTTTTCTTTCATTTATTTTACTTGATCTTATTTATTTTATTTTATATAGTTTTTGAGACAGAGTCTCACTCTATCACCCTAGCTAGAGTGCAGTGGTGTCATCTGAGCTCACTGCAAACTCAAACTCTAGGGCTCAAGCGATCTTCCTGCGTTAGCCTCTGCAGTAGCAAGGAGGACAGGCACACACCTGCCTAACATTTTATTTTCTTTCTTTCTTTTTTTTTTTTTTTTTTTTGCGGTTTTTGGCCAGGGCCAGGTTTGAACCTGCTACCTCTGGTATATGGGGTGGGTGCCCTACTCCTTTGAGCCATAGGTGCTGCCCAACATTTTCTATTTTTTAAGTAGCGACAGGATCTCGTATTCTCAAATGATCCTCCCTTCTTGGCCTCCCAAGTTGCAAGGATTGCAGACATAAGCCACCATGTCTAAACCTTAACTTTTCTAAGCTCCAAAGATAGGGTGACCAGACTTCCCGATTTTGGAGGGACAGTCCTGCTTTTCAACAATTTGTCCCGTGTCCCACAGCATTTTTAAAAAGTCCCGATTTTTGGAAAGAATGGAGAACAAGAACGGGCTGGAGAACAAGAAGGGAATATACGGTTTTCGGCCACCATATGGCTATTTCGCCAGAATATGAGTTTTATATTATTTTTGTTAATTTTATAATGTTTAACTGTAATAAATAATTGCTGAGAAGTGATTATTGAGAACTGCTTATCAAAGTTTGCATTGTTGTCAGGCCCTGCCTGCCCTGTCCGGTCCAGGCCCAGCGCTTGGCCCCACGTTCCACCCCCGCTCCGCCCCCAGGCCACGTTGTCCCGCCTTACAGATGTTAAAATCTGGTCACCCTATCCAAAGAAGCCTTCCCACCTTATCTAAATCAGTCTAAAGTAGTCCCCCCGCAACGTGCAGAGAACAAGAACAAGACCCCCAATGAAGGTCTGAAACCATGGATAGTACTAATGCCTGATATACTGTTTTTTAATCTAATAACTGGGATGACTAAGTGACTAAGTGGTGGGAAGCGTGTGAATACACTGAACAAAGGGTTGATTCACATCCCCAGCAGGATGAAGAGGGATGGCAGATTTCATCACCCTACTCAGAACACCAGGCAATTTAAAACTTATGAATTGTTTATTTCAGGAATTTTCCATTTAATATTTCCAGACCATAGTTGACCATGAGTAACTGAAACCACAGAAAGAGAAACTGGATCAGGGAGGACTGTTGTATTTCTTACCGCTGACTTTGTCTTCTTTATGTTCAGTTGCTATTTCTTTAACAAACCTCATCTATTATCTTCCCAGCTTTTTGGCCTAAAATTTATCCACTTGAGAAAACTCTTCTAGAGAAGCCCAGACCTCACTGACTCTTCCAGATAAGCCCAGACCTCACTGACTCTTCCAGATAAGCCCAGACCTCGCTGAATCTTCCAGATAAGCCCAGACCTCGCTGACTCTTCCAGATAAGCCCAGACCTCGCTGACTCTTCCAGATAAACCCAGACCTCACTGACTCTTCCAGATAAACCCAGACCTCACTGACTCTTCCAGATAAGCCCAGTGCTCACTAACTCTTTTTATCAAAATGTGTGTGTTATTTCTGTTCTTTAATAACCACTTCATGCCACTTCGCAAACATAAACTGTATACCTTCTACTAAACAATCAGCTTCCTTCAGTCCACGAGCTCTCATTTCTCATTTCTTGGGCTTTCACTGAGAGTCTAGCACAGGACTCTGCCCATGGCAGGTTTGCAATAAATACTTTAATATAATGACTCATGGCTCGGCGCCTATAGCTCAACCGGCTAAGGCGCCAGCCACGTACACCTAGGGTGGCGGGTTCGAATCCCCAGCCCGGACCCGCCAAACAACAATGACGGCTGCAACCAAAAAATAGCCGGGCGTTGTGGCGGGCGCCTGT
>CAUYTI010149292.1:0-21943 GCA_963575145.1 Galago senegalensis
CCAGCTATCTCTCTCACTATGTTACTGTGTTCTGTTAAAGTTGCCAAAATTAAAATAAATGAAAACAGATAAGAGACAATTTTCATGGGTGTAAACTCCAAACTTGTTAATATGTTTAATCAGTGTGGGGGTGTGGTGCTCGCAAAGTTGAGGAAACAGATTGGGATAACTTTGAGGAGCACAGCCAGGTAGAGTGCACAAAGTTCCCAGCCATGGAGCTGTGGGGACACCGAAATCTAGGTCATGGCCCTCTCTCCAACATGTCATGTCTGCCAGGGGGACAATTCTTTCTGAGCTCTCTTCTCACAGGGGAAATACTTTTCACAGGGTGGGATAGGAGCTCTTCCAGTTCACTCTCTTAAACACAGTACGTTTTTCACTGTGAAAAGATGCCTTTTTCTAATTCATCTCCTCATGGGGGAAACTCATTTCTTAAAACCTCTTCATTCTGAGAACCTTTTCTTCTCACAATGAAGCCAGCAGCCTGCTCATCCAGCCTCACAGTGAAGAATGCTTTCCCCTAAGCCACACAAATGTGCATAGAAGTTGCTGATGATCTGGAATTTGTGGGACCAGGGGGAACTTTGGATGCAGGGCAGCTCCTTTACTCTGGCACACCACACACTAGTTAAGAAACTAAGGCTGCTCTGGCCACCCATGTGCTCTGAAGGTGCCTCCCCCCATCCACACTCACCCCTTCCCCAGAGCCCAGTATCTACAGACTCAGTACCTCATATACCAGCCTCCTAAGGTACCCTTCCCCAGCTCTATCAATTGAGCATTGCTTGCATCATATTTGTTGTGAAGTATTTCTAATAACACCCTTGATGACAGGCTCTGGAAGCCACCTCAATTTCTAAGCCCCATGAGCTCCACCCAAATCTCCTAGGATATTTTGTTCATTGGCTGACACTGATTTAGTGTAGTCTTTGAATCCAAGAAAAAAAAATTTCATTGTCTAGAATCTCTCTCTCTCTCCCTCTCTCTCTCTCTCTCTCTCTCTCTCTCTCAGCTGGAGACTTATCCAGGAGAAGCAGAGAATGACCTGGCTGTTTAACAGACATTGTTGAAGAAATTACTCCTTCGTTAAAACACTGTGCTCTGTCAGGAGCTATGAGGGAAACTAAAACTATCAGTGGCAAGAATAGAGTTAAGGTTGTACTGAGCAGAAATCATCATGCCATTGAAAGTATGATGCCAGCGGCCATTTTCACCTGCCAGTGCATCACTGTCCTGCTGAGTCGCAGTGAGGTCTTCCCTTCATGCCTGAGGGCATGATTCCTGGACTTCACTGCTGACCACAAGGCAATTCTTAGAGAAGGCCCTTGGTTTTAGGATAATTTACTATGACTTGTGAATTTGATGTGCTACAGTTATCCAGCTACCAGATTCTGAGCACTCTCCTCCTCTCTTATTGCAACATAGTTCTTTGTAAATGATGCCTATGTTTAAATCTTGAGTATGTGGTCTTATTTTCCCATAACAAGATTAGTCTAAGAGCTGGAAAAAACTGCCGAAATGCCTTTTATACCCCAAACCAGATGTGGTAAAAAGAAAATGCAGAGATATTTCCAACACTGGGTAGAGAAACTTAACCATGAAAACAAAGTCTGATGTGGCTCCTCATTCTCTTACTACCAGCCATCCTCACCAAGGTCCTCAGGCTCTTGGCCACCTCTCAGTGCTGCTTTACCGAGAACAGCTATTGATCCATCCAGTCCCACACCCTCTGAAATATTTCCATTAATATTTGGATTTTTGCTGAAAGCTTTCCTTGCTGCTTTATACACCTAGCAGATGGTCAGTCCCTAACCCCCATTCACTGGTTCCTTACTACCAAAGTGCAATTTCTGTGACCCCCAACTGCCTGAGGACTTCTTGGCAACCAAAGCCCATTCTTCCCACTTAAGTCAGCTGTGAGATCCAGAGGATTACTATCCTGGAAATCAGCCATCAACAAGTGTTTGATGTCTAAATATAGCAGCTCTTATCCATGATGAGAGATAACACTAAGATGCATGCACAGTATTGAATCACAGAGTTTCCCACTAGGATTGAGGTCCAGTAATCAATCCACAGTGGTAACTTTCTTTATAGCACATCTTTCATTGGCTACCTTCTCTACTTTGTCTCTTTCCCCCTTCCTGTGTTTCCTTGTAATTACTAGTACTTCAGTTTTAGGCCTGTTTCTAGGGAAATCCAAACACAGACACTTGCCACAGCATCCTCATCCATCCAGTGTTAGATAATTGGTCACACTAGTTATTACTTGAAATCATCTCTAGATTTTCAATAAAGGTGCCAAGACCATTTAATGAGAAAAATAAGAGTTTTTAAATAAATGGTGCTGGGCAAGTGGATAGCCACAGACAGAAAAATGATGTTGGATCCTCATGTCATACATGTATAAACATTTACTCAAAATGAATCAAAGATCTAAATCTAGGAGACAAAACTATAAAACTCTTAGAAGAAAACATAGAAGTAAACCTTCATAACCTGTGTGTGGCAAAGAGTTTTTAGATATAACACCAAAAGCACCAACAACAAAAGGAAAAAAAAATAAATAAGTTCGCATTTATCAAAATTAAGACATAAATGCTTCAAAGGACACCATCAAGAAAGGGAAATGATAATTTACAAAATAGGGAAAATTTTATATTATATTTAAGTTATTTTACTCAGAATATATATTTTTAGAACTCAACACTGAATACACTAATAAACCAATGGCAAAATAACCTGAATAGCTGTTTCTCCAAAGATGATATACCTATGGCCAATAAGCACATGAAAAGATGTTCAACATAATTACTCATCAGGGAAATATAATTCAAACTATAATGATTTACTGCTTCACAGCCACAGGATGACTGGAAACTGATAAGTTAGTCACTAAGCATGGATAAGGATGTGGAGAAATCAGAACCATTATACACTACGGGTGAAAAAGTAGAGTGGTACATCTACTTGGAAAATAGTCTGGCAGTTACTCAAACAATTTAAAAAGAGTTCCCATATGACCAAGAAATTTCACTGCTAACCATAAACCCCAAAGAAACACAAAAATATTTCCACACAAAGTATATGCATAAATGTTTACAGCAAGTCTATTTATAAGACAATATGTAGGTAGAAATGACCCAAATATCTAGTAGATGATGAATGAGTACATAGAATATGGTGTATACATGAAATTTAATATTATTAAACCAACAAAAATGGAGTACTGTTTCATAGTACAACAGGGATGAACCTTGAAAATATTTTGTTCAGTGTAGGAAACCAGTCAAAAAAAGATTATATATTATAGAATTCCATTCACAAGAAATTCCAGAATAGAGAAATATGTGGAGAAAGAAGTAGATTCATGGTTATTTAAGGCTGGAAGGAGAGGGGAGTGGCAGTAGCAAGGGAATATGAGGGTGATTGCTAAATCACTCTTTGAAGTGATTAATACATTCTACAATTGTGGTAAGGGTTACACATATTCGTGAACATACCAAAAGTCATTGAATTATACATTTTAAATTAGTACAATGTATGGCACATGGATTATGTCTCAATAAATCTGTTTTTTTTTCTTATATGCTTTTTAAAAAAATATATGATTAGATGTATTTTAAATCTAAGATTTTCCAGGGAAATTGAGGCATTTCTAAGAATGGAATAAAGAATTACCTTGAGAAATCACTCTAGAATCAGAAGATTTGGCATTAAATCCTTGCTTAGCCCCTTACTACCCTATGGCCTTGGACAAAACATGCTATCTCCCTATGTCCAAGTATTTTCACCTGTCATATGGAAATAATAAAGGATGCTATAGGAAGATCAAGAATTTTTTTGAGGCTGGGTGCAGTGTCTCATGCCTGTATTCCTAGCACTCTGGCAGACCGAGGCTGGTAGATTGCCTGAGATCACAGGTTTGAGACCAGCCTGAGCCAGGGCAAGACCTCATCTCTATAAAACAAAATAAAACAAAACCCAACAGCTAGGCATTGTGGTAGGTGCCTATAGTCCCAGCTACTCAGGAGGCTAATGCAAGAGAATCACTTCAGCCCAAGTGTTTGAGGTTGCTCTGAGCTGTGATACTACAGCACTCTACCAAGGGTGACAATATAATACTCTGTCTCAAACCAACAACAACAACAAAAGATACAAGAAGTTTTTTTTGACAACAAAATGCAAAGAATTGACCCACATTATCATTTGCAAAGAAATATATACAAACTTAGCCTTTTGGTACTAATTTCTGATTCCTCAGATGTCTTTAAGCAAGGGAGGGACTGAGAGATAATATATACTTTTTATAGGATTTCTTTCCCCCTCCCCTCATGCACAGGACCAGTATTTCTTTAATGCTTTCCATGACAAAGATCTGGAACTCTTGGTTCACATTTTGGGAACCAAAGGTCTGGTATTTCCACTTCTGGAGATGCCCTGGTGCAGCCCATCATCTAATCCCATTTCTTACTACAAAGCATAATAAATACATAGGCTCTCTGGGCACACATGACACCCCATGTTCATCTTGTCACTGTGTGTTTGCAGAACCCATAATGAAAAAATACTCTCAACACAAGCTCAACAAACCAAAGACAAGATGGAGATGAGTACAATATGAAAGCAATTATGTCAGCTGTCTTCAGATATGGCTGGATCACTATCTGATCCCAGGACTTGAATTCTATCATGAAGAATCATTCTTCTGTCTTCCATACCTTAGCTTTGCTTTTTCTCTTTGTTGCATTTATCCCTACACTAGATATTTCCATATAGAAGCAAAGATAATACTCTAAACATGTATAGTTCTTAGACCTAGAAATTATAGGCACAAAAAGCCCCTCTTCTCTAATAATTTCATGTTTACCAGAAGCTTGGAAGGATATTAGAGGGCAGGGGATAAAAGTAGGGATGGCTAATGGGTGCAAAACTATAGCTAGATAGAATAGAGGACATTTGAGAGCACAACAAAGTGGTTACAATCAACAATAAGTTACAGTATACTTAAAATAGCTAAAAGATGTACTCAGTACTAATATGAAACCAATAGAAAAACAACTACATGCTTACAAGAGAGAAAAACACAAGTATATTCAAGTGGAAGGGAGAAGAGAGGAGGAAAAGGAGAAAGGGGAGGAAGGAGGGTGATTGGTAAGCTCTCACCTAATGTACACAATGTAAGGGCACATAGCACATCCCCTAGATCAAGGGCTCAACTACAACTGGAACTTAACCTTAGAAATGTGAACAATGTAACCTAATCATACCCTCATATTACTCCAAAATTTAAAAAAATAACTAAAGAGTGGGATTGGAATGTTCCTAACAGGAAGAAATGATACTGATATGATGATAACCCAATTACCCTGATTTGATTAATATATATTGCATGCCTATATCAAAACATGACATGTACCCTATAAATATATACAGCAATTATGTACACATGATAATTAGAAAAAGACCATCAACCTTCATGCTTTCTTTTCTTTTTTTTTTTTTGGCTTTCCTGGTTTCATTGGCTTGGCTGGGTCACTACCTACTGAACTTTGACCCAATCACTCTGTGTGTGTGTTATTACGTGTGTGTGTGTGTGTGTGTGTCAGAGAGAAAGAGAGAGAGAGAAATACAGAGAGAGAGAGAAAGAGAGAGAGAGACCACTCTTTTCTTGAGGAAACAGAAGAGCAGAAGTTCAAGTCCTTAGAGCTCAGACTTGAGTCAGGTTGACTAGGTTCAACTAAATTCAATTTACAAGCTGGGTGATTTTGAACAAATTATACCAGCACTCTTAGTCTAGATTTCCTAAATATTAATATGCGAATAATAAAAGCACCTACTTCAGAGGATTTCTCTTAGGCTTACATGAATTAATCCATGTGAAAAACACAGGACAGGCTCTGCACCTGTGGCTCACGTGGCTAAGGTGCTAGCCACATACACCTAAGGTGGTGGGTTCGAATCCAGCCCAGGCCCACCAAACAACAATGATGGCTGCAACCAAAAAATAGCCGGGCGTTGTGGCGGGCACCTGTGGTCCCAGCTACTCAAGAGGCAGAGGCAGGAGACTCGCTTGAGCTCAGGAGTTGGAGGTTGCTGTGAGCTGTAATGCCAGGGCAATCTACCCCGGGGTAAAGCTTTAGGCTCTGTAACAAAAAAAAAAAAAAACCACAGGACAATGCTTGTCCTATAGTTAGCAGCAGTTATTGCTGTAATTTTGATGGCTACCCTTCATAATTATCAGAAGGCAAAAAATGATGGCATGCTCCCGAGAACTGACTGCAAAACTGCTTCTTTCTCTGAGCCTCTTTAATGTCCCCAAATCATTATTACTATATGCATTTGGTGGTAATTCTCTGGTAAGTAAGAATAGCAAACAAAGGAAAACAGAGTGAAAGAGCAAGAACAAGAGTGAGCGAGATCAAGAGAGACACAGAGAGAAGCCTGTCCCCTAAATTCTGATTTATAAATCCCAGGGGAAGAGGAGAGCTACATACTGCAGTCAGGGGATCTGTCTGCACCAGTCACAGTGACTGCAGCTCTGGCTTTTGCTGTGATATTCTGACCTCCGCATATTTACATTCTTTGTGTTTCATGCTCCGATTTTACTTCATGAGGCAGAGCCACTATGTCTCATCAATTAAAACAGGATTCCAAGCCCACAGCTGTGGGTTTCTGATGACTCCTGTTTTAATGTACTGCATTTTTATTTTATAGTAGATGTCAGTTTTCATCAACTCAAATGTCCTCATGACATAATGTGACTTGAAGATATGCAAATACCTTCTTAGCAGATACTTCTAATTAGATGGAGGTCTTGGGTGAGAAGATACTCCCTAATTAGTTCTGAGGCAATCAGGAGAAATCACACTTGATTACATGCTCTAAATTCACTTCAGGAGGCTCAGGCCAGCAATAACAGCCACAGGACTTCAGGGAGGCAGACACCCAGGTTTCTTTTCCTAAATGATACTTCATCTTTCTTCTCTAAGCTTCTTCGTCTTCTCCCCCTTTATATTCACAATTTGCAGACAGTCAGAATTTGCTTTGCATAATAAGTGGACCACCAACCAGGCTAAGTGCAAATGCCTCACAATTCTAAGGATACTCAATAGTCAAGTCTCAAAGCAAGCACACAGGTGTCCAGCTACTTTAATCAGAAATCATTGGTAAATGTCACAAGCATAGGCATGATAGTTAAAGTGAACTTGTCAACTAGTGGAGAAGTGACAATGATGATGTCTGGCTTGTATACAAGCAAGGGCTTCAGTGCTACTAACTAAATTGAAGGGAATCCCTAAAGAGCTTCTCCAGGCATAAATCCATTTTTATACACTTTCCCTTGTCAATTTCTTTGTGGCCATTTTAAGTTAAGGGTTCCTAGTTCATAACTGTTAAAACTTTGTGTTCTTAAATCTGATAGGGTTTGAGTTAAGTTACACCTCTGGACTGACAGTAAACAATAATGAAACTATGAAATCTAGGGAACATTCTCAATAGGATTGGGCTGCCCAGAGATTTTATCTCTGTGTGTGGTTTTCCTGAATTCCCTCCACTGTCATGACTTGGGTGAAGGAAAGAAGCCTACCCTCAGTGACTGAGTAAAATTTTCTATCCCTGATTTACAGGTGTCAGTGTGTTTTCTGCTTAAATGTGGAACCATCACAATCTCTGCTAAGAAGATTGGTAGGGGGTGAGAGGAGGGTGTCAAATGTCTCTTTGGTACTGATATCTACTAAAGGAGAACAGAGTTTTACTTATACTGCAGTGTTAAATGCTTGAGTGATTTAAAGGAATGTGGAGGTTGTACTCTTAGATCAGGCTTTAGAACCAAGAGCCATCTAATTAGCTGGATCCCCAAGGCCACAGCATGTGCTTTTGTATCAAGTAGTTTGGACTTTCTAACTCTGCTTGAATTTATCAGGAATTGCACAAAGACTGCATTCTGTGTTTAGAACTTGAGAGGGCTATGTTCAAAGACAATTTAATTACCATTGACTAGCAGCTTTTCATAGTAGCAAGAGTTAAGTCAGTAAAAGTTCAATCCAAAATCTTAATCAGACAAAAGTATTCACACTGGAAATGTAACAATGGGTCACTTAGGTTCTAGGGGATGAGAGGTGGTTCAGGTGTAACCCAGGATTTGGCAAGAGACAGTAATAGGACAATTTAATGCCTAAATTAATCGACATAATCAGGCAGAAAAATAATTTCAAGACTAAATCAGAGCTTTTTATTATCCCCCAAGAAAGTTGATTGAGCAAAATATTTAATTTAATTATCCAAAACCAAGTTAAACACCTATATTTAATAGTTATTCATTATTTAGGTCAATGAATAAAATAGTAATCTGACATCCCCAGCAGATTCCTATGTTATTCCTATGTTGTTCTGTCAATAGAAAACTTCAGAAAACGATGGACAACAAACATTTATTCTGTCTTCAAACCCCACACCAGTAAGGATTGTTTACTCATGTTTTTAAGAACAATGTAAATGCCTCTTCTTCCACGTCAGTTTATTCATTAACAGTATCTATCTCATGCCCCAACTTAACTTTTTTGAGGATAATGTTGGGAAGTTGTCATCTACTAAATTGGAATATAGAATTTTGGCTGATTTTGGGACTCATAGGGTAGCAAAAAGAAAAGGCTAAAGGAGTTGTGTTAGTGGGCAGGGCAGGTGGTAAAGTGATCCAGACATGACCAGGTAGGGCACACACACCTTAACTGGTAAAGTGAGCTATATGCATTTGTAAGAGTTTGCATTGCAGCCTGGGAGGTACACAATGTAAATTGGGATCAGTTGCTAATAAAAAAAACAAGCCATGATATTTTGCAAATAATTAAAAGGAAACTGTGGCAAATCAGTCACTGCATGAAGATAGGGAGAAACAGAGCAAGGAAATGAACCTCTGTGCAAAATTGTGGTGTAAATATTCCTCCTCCATATCACAGGTGTCAGTAAGCTATTATTATAAGACAAGGAAATAATGGGTATTCTGTGGTTTTTGATAGCTACAGCACAGCAAGGTTAACCGTATTGGAATTATAAGATAATCCCAGATCAAATGATCACTGCCTCCAAACACTCCCAAGTTGCATCCTGAGCAACATGACTTAATTTTCATTTGATTTAGTTTATTTTGTTCCTAGAACTGGCATTTTGAAATTTTTGGAACAAAGAAAAGAATATTTCAAACACAATGCTTTTGTCTGTGGTAATGTCTCTACCCTCTAGTCAAAAAACCTTACAAATGTATTTTTTTCAATAATTGACCAGAATAAGCTTAAAGAAATTTTTAATAGACACCCAAGGGGATGGGACAATAAAGTACACCATTTCCTTTTTCTTCATAAAATATTTCTTTTATTTGATTTTGGTTTATACTTTTTTTGTTTTTTTTAGACAGAGTTTTACTTTGTCGCCCTTGGTAGAGTGCTGTAGTGTCATGGTTCATAGCAACCTCTAGCTCCTGGGCTTAGGCGATTCTCTTGCCCCAGTCTCCTGAGTAGTTGGGACTACAGGTGCCCACCACAATGGCCAGCTATTTTTTGTCGCAGTTTGGGTGGGGCCAGGTTCGAACCCACTACCCTCAGTATATGTGGTCAGTGCCCTACCCACTGAGCCACAGGTGCCACCCTGGTTTATACTTTCTAATTATGTTTTTTAATTATTCATCCTTTTTTAAATTTCAGATTTATATCAGGGTACAAATGATTAGTTTACCTTGTTTCCGTTTGTTAGGTAAGGTTCAAGTTGTAGTTGAGCCCTTCACCCCGTGGGTGTGCTGTATACCCTTATGTTATGCACCTTAGGTGACAGTTTACCAATCATACTCCCTTCCCTCCTTTCTTCTTTCCTTCGTCTCCCCTCTCCCATTTAAATATCTTTTGTTTTTCTCTTGTGTGGGAGTGTGATTGTTTATCTATAGGTTTTATACTAGTATTGAGTAAATCAGTAACCTGCTTTTCCATTCTTGTGATAATTTTGCTAAGGAGAATGTTCTTCATCTCCATCCAGGTAAATATAAATTATATAAAGTCTTCATCTTTTTATGGCTGAATAGTATACCATGGTATACATGTACCACAGTTTCCTAATCCATTCGTGTGTTGATGGGCACTTGGGTTGATTCCACATCTTAGCAATTGTGAATTGGGCTGGATAAACATTGTAGTGCAAATGTCCTTATGGTAAGATGATTTTTTTTTCTTTTGGGTAGATAGATACCTAGTAATGATATTTTGGGACCAAATGGAAGGTTTACTTTTATCTCTCAGGATTCTCCATATGTTTTTCCATAGAGGATGTATTAATTTGCAATCCAACCAGCAGTATAAAAATGTTCCCTTCTCTCCATATCCATGCCAGCATCTATAGCTTCAGGATTTTGTGATGTGGGCTATTCTTAGAGTGGTTTTGATTTGTATTTCTCTGATAATTAGGGACAATGAGCATTTTTTTCATGTTTGTTGGTCATTTGTCTGCTTTAGAGAAGGTTCTGTTCAAGTCTCTTGTCCACTTATAAACAGGATTGTTTCATCTTTTCTTATGCATTAGTTTGCATTCTCTGTAGATTCTAGTTATCAGCCCTTTGATTCATAGCACACAAATATCTCCTCCCATTCTGATAGCTGTCTGTTTGCTTTAGTTGCCGTGCCCTTAGCTGTGAAGAAGCTTTTTAGCTCAATCATGCCCCATTTGTTTATTTTTGGTGTTACTGCAATTGCCAAGGGGGTCTTCATAAAATCTTTTACCAGGTTGATTTTGTCAAGCGTTTTGCCCATAACTTCTTCTAAAACTTTTATCATTTTGTGTCTTATATTTAAATCTTTTAAATAATCTGTATTAATCTATCCTCACATTTTTAAAAAAATTACTTCTCTTGCCACCTCTAGTAAATTTTTATTTCTGTTCTGCTTTTAATAAGCACAATTTCATTTGGTTCTTTGTAAATAAATTCTATCTTTTTATTGATATTCTTAACTTGAGTCAACATCTCTATAATTCCTTTCCTTTTTTTTTTTTTTTGTAGTTTTTGGCTGGGGCTAGGTTTGAACCTGCCACCTCCGGCATATGGGGCCAGGGCCCTACTCCTTTGAGCCACAGGTGCCACCCCTTCCTTTACTTCTTAAATTGTGCTTTCATTTAGTTCTGTGAACATATTCATAATGTCTACTTTGAACTCTTTCTATAAAGTCTGGCATCTGATCATTCTCATAGGTAGTTTTGGTTGCCCACTTTTTTTTCCCTAGTATTTGAGTCACATTTTCCTGTTTCTTTTCCTTTCTTTTTAATCTTTCCTTTTTTTATTGTTTCCTTTTTAAATTTTTAACTGATCTCAAAGATAAAGGTTTGCTGCAAATAATAACAGCAATATGTTGGATAATCATACCTTACAAATAAGTGAAATAAACAGCAGGGACATCAAAACAATAGAAATTGGAAATACCCTAGAGTAAAGTACATGTGCTACCCATAGATAGTAATAGTGTTATTGTTGTGACTCGCACAGCTGAGGAGACATAGACCCCATTTAAATGCAAGTAATCAGAAGAAATTTATTATACCTGCGCAGAGGTCATTGCCCTTAAGAAGCAGGCAACCTCAAATGACAGATCAAATGGGTCTTTATACCCTATTTCTGTGTCACAGCAAGCAAGTAAAGGAACAGAGGCTGAATCATTGTGGTCAAGGCAGAGGCAGGAGGTGTACATAAGGTAAGGAAGTCTCTGAGAACTTGGGACTTTCTGTACTTTTTTATCTTCAAGCCTCTTCTGGAATTTTTCCTCATCCTTGAAGGGGCTGGGACTAATGGACTCAGAAGAAGTTTCTTTTTCAAGGGTAGGGGGCTTGGTTATCACATTATTTATTTATTTATTTTTATTTCAGGTTAATATGAGTTTGTTGTAACCTTAACATGCTTGATAAGACATTGCAGCAGTTCTGAGTACTTCCTCTCAATGCAGGACTTGTTATTTTCCTATTTATTTGTTTAGTAAATAGCTGGATTTTTTTTTTTTGTAAACTCTATTTCCCACTTACCCACCCAAGAAGTTAAGCTCTGATATTACTCCTCAAGGAGGCACAGCTTCAGATATGTCTACAGTCATTGTAGGATGACAGAAGGTATTGCTATGGCTTTCGTCAACCATTTCCCTGACCACACACAGCTGTTCAACTCCAACTGCTCAATTTTTTTCAACAATGTCCCTGGAGGTTAAATTTCTCTACAAACTAACACAATCAAATGGTGGCTCCTTTGAAGACATAGTTTTTAATGTCAGTATTTGATATGTGTTCTGACCCCAGAAAGACTCTTCTCAGATGTCTTATTTCCAAATTCTTTCCTGCAAATTAGCTTGCTTTCAGTTAAGGCAACATCTCCACTTGACCCTCAAATCTCTTCTCAATTGTTTTTCACCACAACCAGTACTGTTCTTTAGAGTGCTTTTAACTTTAAACTTCTCCATTGTGGATGGAAAAGAAGTCATAATCTGTAAAATAATTTCAAGAGCCAAATTTGAGGACCATGGCCCAGAGCTACACCCAAGAAACCTTGAGCAAGTGGATTTTCTGTGGTGGGGTTACAATTTGTTTTTATACATTTCAGGGAGACAAGAATTGCAGATAAAGTCATAAATCAATACATGCAAGACATACATTGGTTTGGCCTGAAAAAGTAGGATGTCTCAAAGGGCACAGGGGGTTGGGGAACCTTACGGGTTACATGCAGGGTTAAAGATTCTGTAGCTGACAATTGGCTGAAAGAGTTAGGTTCTAATAGACCAGGAATCAGTGAAAAGGAATTCTGAGTTAAGATAAGGGTGAGTTAATCAGAGACAAACTATTTGACATAAACCCAGACTCAAGTGGTTAGTTGTGTATATTGAGGACCTACAAGGTCTGTTAATGAATCACAAAGGACATCACTAAGGAGGGGAGGGGAACAAGATGAGACATGTCTGATCTCCTTTCTCATAGTTAGCAACTCAATTTTAGGAGATCCCCTTGGCCAAAAGGGAGTCCAGTCAGTCAGCCACTGGTGGGGGAGGCTTAAGATTTTACTTTAGTTCACAGCATAATCTATTAAAAATGAAATCAATTCCTTTGTGAACAGATTATGAGCTGTTTTATGGTCTCCCTCTTCTCTAGGCAAAATCTCTAATCCAGGACTCTGGACTTAGAGGATGAGGGCAGTGGCAAGTTTCTTTTTCAGTTGACACCCCTGCACTAAGTACTTAGGACTTGGCTGGGTAGCAGCCTGTGAAGGAAGCAAGAAGGCTTGCCTCTCCAGTCATGGGACCATCACACTACAAATCACAGGAAGTATTACTGATGGTCCTAGTATGCTCACTGTGCTAAAGCCAAGGTAGAGCCTCTGTTCCATAACATGGTGTTGGTAGGAACTAGAGACAATGCCCCGTCCACACACACTCACCAATGACTTAGCCTCAGCAAAATAATAGTTGAGGACTGAATGAGAAATTCTTACTTCCTACTTCTCATGGGAAGAAAGCCCCCCCAACTGGGAGCTGAGGGTAGAGAGAGGTCTATGTTCCTGGATACAGCATTCTGGAATGGAGTTTTTACCTCACCAAGCTAGGAGGGGTGTGGGAGGCAGTGATCTGTTTCAAATATCACAAGTTTTCTCTTTCTGCTAAAGATTTATAGATTTTCTTGTATAGAGTTTTTCCGTTTTTTGTTCCATTGTTTTTAATTTGCTGTTTATTCTTAGGACCATTTCCAGGGGCTTCAAAATGTTGTTATTTTATAGTTTATACTAGTGTCACTGGGGAGTATGTCAGTAGAGGTTGTCATGCTAAAAGTCAATATTCCCTCATCTTTTCACTACTCTTCTTCATTTTCCTCAAATCCTGAGTCAATGAAGAAATGGTAAATTCTAAAAACTCTAAGATCTAAATTCACAAAAGAGAAGGTAGAGGTCAATATTAATTTTCTGAGAAATCTCTAGTGATTATACTAACTATTTACCATTTGATGTAGCAATTAGAGAAAAGGATAAATTAAAGTTTCAGAGGTTAGAGATAGCTATTAAGCATGATCTACCCATGACTAACTAATTACTGAAGTAAAAGGATGGTTCCTCCACAGTGTGCATTCTTTCATAAGCTCAGGATAGCATTGATATTAATTAGAAATACACAGTTCATAGAGAGTCACTGTATATCATCCCTCATCTTACATTCAGAGCTATTCTGAATGCTAGTTTGTTTTAAAAGTTGAAATATTAGGCTCAGTGCCTGTAGCTCAGTGGCTAGGGTGCCAGCCACATACAAGAGTTTGAGGTTGTTGTGAGCTAGGACACCACAGCACTCTACCTAGGGAGACAGCCTGAGACTCTGTCTCAAAAAAAAAGAAAGAGAGAAGTTGAATATTAGTTAGGCAACTAAACAATAAACATAAAAATCTGGCAGATGTACATGCATCAAATATTTTTGTATATTTTTAATTATTATGAGTACATAATACTTGTGTATCTTTATAGGGTACATGTGATGTTTTGATACAGACATACAAAACCAATTAATTAAATCTAAATGGTAATTGGAATATCCATAACTTTAGACATTTACCATTTCTTTGTGATAGAAACCTCCAAATTCTATTCCTTTAGTTATTTTAAAGTATACCTTAACTTATTTTTGATTCCACAAACTTTGTTGTGAGTTCAAATATTTGTTCATTCTACCTAACTATCCACATTTTTTTACCCACCCCACTTGATCCCCCCACTCCCTGCTACCCTTCTCATCTGGTAACTGATATTCTACTTTCTGTCTCCATGACATTAATTGTTGTTATTATGCAGCTACCACCGATGAACAAGAAGATGTGAGATTTGTCTTTCCGTGTTTAGCTTATTTCATTTAACATGTTCTTTAGTTCTATCCATGTTGTTGCAAATGTCAGAATTTCATTCTTTTTTGTGGCTATAAAATATTCCATTGTCTATATGTATCCAAATTTCTTTATCCATTAATCTATTGATGAACACTTAGGTTGATTCCAAATCTTGGCTATTGTGAATAGTGCTGCAGTGGACATGGGAATGCAGGTATTGTTTCGGTAAACTGATTTGTTTTCCTTTTGATGTACACCCTGCAGTGGGATGGCTGGTTCATATGGTAATTCTATTTTTACTTATTTAAGGAAAGTCCACATCATTCTCCACATTGGTTGCACTAATTTACAATTCCAAAAAAGAGTGTGTGAGAGTTCTCCTTTCTCCTTATTGCCATTAGTGCTTGTCTTTTTGATAAAAGTCATTTTTACTGGGGTGGGATGATGTGTCACTGCAGTTTTGATTTACATTTGCGTTTTTCATAAAGTTGGCTATTTGAATGTCTTATTTTGAGAAATGTTTCTTCCAGATTCTTTGCCCCCCCTTTTTTTTGTAGCCACTCTATCACCCTCGGTGGAGTGCCATAGCATCACACAGCTCACAACAACCTCCAACTCCTGGGCTTAGGCAATTCTCTTGTCTCAGCCTCCTGAGTAGCTGGGACCACAGGCACCTGCCAGAACGCCCGGCTATTTTTCTGTTGCTGTTTGGCCATGGATACCACCGGGCCAGCACCCTATTCATTGAGCCACAGGTGTCATCCTCTTTGCCCATTTTTAATCAAATTATTTTATTTGTTTCCAATTGAGTTGTTGGAACTCCTTATATATACTGACTATTAATCCTCATCAGATGGGGAGTTTGTGAATATTTTCTCCTGCACTGTGGGTTTCCCTTTCCATTTCTTTATTGATTGTTTACTTTGCTGTGCAGAAACGTTTTAGTTAGATGTTTCTGTGTGATGCAATTTGTTTGTTTGTTTTTAATCCATTCAGCCACTGTATGGTTTTTGATTGGGGAGTTCTATCCATTCAAATTCAATGTCATTATTGATTAGTAAGGACTTACTACTGTCATGTTATTATTTGATTTCCTTTCTTTTCTTTCTTTTTCTTTTTTTTTCTTTTTTCTTTCTTTCTTTCTTTTTTTTTTTTTTTGTCTTTTGAAGGAAGTAGCATTGCTTTTGAAAAAACATTATTATTTGATTGCTGGTAATTTTGTGATCCTCTCCTTCCTTCTTCCTTCGTTCCTTTCTTTGTTAAAAGTGATTTTCTCTGGCATGGGTTTTAATTTCTGCTTTTTATTTTCTATGGAACTTTCATAGGTTTTTTGATTTGATGTTACCATGAGGCTTCAAAAAAAAATTGCAACAAATTAGTTTAAACATGTGACAACTATGTTTACAAAGAAACAAAAAAGCAAGTAAAGAGAATCTAACAGAAATTCTACCCTTTAACTCCATCCTCCCCTTTTTAACTTTCTGTTCTTTGCATCCATATCTTTTCACACACTCTATCTCTCAAAAAGTTATTTTAATTATTTTTGATAAGTTTGTCTTTTAATTTTCCCACTCAAGATATAAGTGGTTTTATATACCACAATTGCAGCAATAGAGTATTGTGCATTTGTGCCCTTATTGCCACCAGTGAGTTGTATAACTTTAGGTAATTTCTTATTGCTCTTTAACTTTCTGTTCTTTCATATTGAAGAACTCCTTTCAGCATTTTCTGTAGGACAGTTTTAGTATTGATGCAATCCCTCAGCTTTCATTTGTCTGAGAAAGTCTTTATTTCTCCTTGATGTTTAATGGATACCTTTGCAAGAAATAATACAAGATCTGACAATTAAGTTCACAAAGTCATCCTAGAAAAAGGGCTACATACCTCAATGCCAAATGTCATTATGGGCACCTTCTAAGTACTCCCCTTGGCAAGCTATGCGCTAACAGAAGAAGGAAGGAGAAGACCACAAATAACCAGAGTCTAGTCTACCTTTCAAAGCAATTTTGGAACTCTTTTTTGGAATGGCCATCCAAGCTGTTATTATAGGAAGTCAGGCAATCAATTTTGCTAACTCACCATAGAAAAAGTGGTTTGAAGGATGGATTAGGTGCTGGCATTGGTGCTTAGCTTCCCAAGGGGAGTACTTAAAAGATGACAGTAGTGATATTCAGCAATGAGATAGGTAGCACTTTTTCTAGGATCACTTCACGAACTTAATTGCCTGAATTTGTATATAACAACAAAGCACAAATGGTAACAAAAAGACAAAAATATTCATTTTATAATCATTAAGGGAGATATTCAACAAGAATATGTAACAAACCTAAATATGTATGCCTATAACATAGGCACTCCCCAATTCATAAACTAAATTCTACTAGACCTAAGCAAGGAAATAAAGCACAGCAACTTAATAGCCAAGGGCTTCAGCACCCCATGAACAAAACTGGACAGATCATAGAGGCAGATAACCAGCAAAGAAACACAGACTTAAATGGTTGTTAACTAAGAGTACACCTCAAACTTAACCAAGGTGATGACAAGAAGGAGCATGAAAGAGAAGGAAAGAGGCGGGGAGGAACAGAGAGAGAAAAAGAGTGATGTTTATATCATTCTTAAAACTAGTGATAGGAACTAATGAACATATTCAGACACTCACTGATTTATTTATAAAATGAATGTCTGCCATGTTTCAGGGACTATTTCAGATCAGTAAATGAAACATTCAAAAATCATTGACTTCATATAGCATACATGGATGAGAGGAAAAAACTAACCAAGCTTGATTTTTTAAGGCATCATATTTATGTTAGAATGTGATAAATGCCATGCAATTGTCCTAGAGGAGGGAGAGAAGACTCAGGGCAAAGGGTGTTAGTGTGAGAGGAAAAGTGTTCACATTTTAATTAAGCTGTTAGAGTAGGACTTTCTCAGAGGAGACCATTGAGCACAGACTTGAAGAATGTGAAGGATGTCTCCATCCAAACACCTGAAGCACAACATTCTGGGTAGAGCATCCAGTGCAAAGTCCTTAGGGCAGGAGCATGTGTAGTGTGTTTGGAAATCTACAGAGGCCACTGTGGCTGTAGAAGAGTGCTCAAGAGGTGAGCAGTAGAGTATTAGGTCGGGAAGATAGATGGGCTTATCCAATATGGAGCCTGTTGGGTCATTCATTGTGGGGAATTTCACTTTTATTTGGGATGAAAGCGTTTTTGAGCTGCAGTGTAACATCTGACAGGCTTTAACAGGGTAACTATCTTTTGGATTTGGTTTTGTGTTTGTTTTGTTTTACTTTTGAGACTAGGCCGTAGGCATTCTCTGTGGATACAAGGAGACTAGTTAGGAGGAGTTGCTGCCATCTAGGAGAGAAAATGAGAGCTTGAAGCAGCATCAAAGTAGTGTGGTTGGTGAGAATCACTGGGTTATGGGTGTTCTTTGGAGGAGAAAATGGCACATACATTCTGACACACATCATTTTTGCAGAATCGCTGTTCATAAATGTTTTCTAAAGTTACCTCTGTTTTTCCTTTTACCTACCAGTTTATGTACAAAATTTCATTTTTCAAGACCTCATGTTCCCATTTCCTTTTTACCTTATACCTATATAAACATTCAAATTTAGTCATATTTTCTTTTGGCATAATTATCTATTTTCTCAGCATTTTTTGAAATTCTGCATCTCACATTCTAGGACAATATTCCTCAAGAGGTGGTTTATGGCTCTCTTGCATCAGAAATGTGTGGAGTACTTGATGAAAATTCAGATTATGCCTCCCCAAACTTCAAGGATCCAGGGAATTTGCACTCACTTACTAGAAGAAGATAAGGAATGTATATGATGACCATTTGCTTTCACCAATAAGTCATGTATGATTGTAGAAGAAACTAACATCCAGTAAAGTCCACCATCATGACTGTATCTTGACTTTTTGCTTCTATCTAGTTGTATGATATCTATACTTCAATTGAAAAGCCAATTGTGTTTTCTCTTCTTAAAATGCATGCTTTTGCCTTTTGTTACCCTGCTAGCTGGGCACATTAAATATTCTTGTATTTATTCAATAAATATTTACTGATTAGTTTTACATGTCCAAAGATAAATTCTACCTTGTACTTGCCCCCATCTGGCTTTGAGTGAAGCGACAACATTACCTTTAAAGCAAGATATAGTTCTCTGTCTTACTTCATTTTAGCTGAAAGCATTCAATAAATATTTGCATAATTAAAACTATACCAAAAGACACTCTGATCACATAAAAAGCATTATAATTTTTTCCGCATTCATGTAATCTGTATCCCCTTTGTATGTATTCATAAATCCTAGAGATTTTCTTACATTTAAAGAATTATAACTGAACTTAGGCTATAATACAAATGAAACTGAAATTGTATCAAGCTTTCCCTTGAATGGAAATATCTGTAGAGGAGGAAATGAGCTCAGCTATGTGCTGAATAGCCCAGAACATGAAGTAAAGTCTTTCTTTTTTTTTTTTTTTTTTTGAGACAGAGCCTCAAGCTGTCACCCTGCGTAGTGCTGTGGCATCACAGCTCATAGCAACCTCCAACTCCTGGGCTCAAGTAATTCTCAAGTAGCTAGGACTATAGGTGCCCACCACAATGCCTGCCTATTTATTGGTTGTAGTTGTCATTGTTGTTTGGCAGGCCTGGGCTGGATTCGAACCTGCCAGCCCTGGTGTATGTAGCTGGTGCCTTAGCTGCTTGAGCTACAGGCACTGAGCCATGAAGTGAAGTCTTTAAAGCGTGCTGAATGTGTTTGTCTCATCCTGGTCAGGGTACAAACTTTATGTAGTCTCTTTTCTCCAAGATGTTTCCTGCTATTTGCTGCTCGATAGGTTCTAAATGCTTATTAGTGCTAGAGAGAGGACTAACCACTGATTCAGTTAAAAGAGTTAATAGAGCCCAGCAATATAATGAATGTGTGGGCACAATTCCCTTTGTTGACTATCTAGATAAGATTTCCACTAACTGGGCCCATAGCACTAGGACTCCAAGTTCTGAATAAGCAAGGACCACCAGCTCCACACAGTCTCACATGACAAGGGAAGACCCTGTGGAAATGTACCTGGTTTCCTATTATTCATAAGTTTGGAAGAAAAAAGAAAATAGTGTTTTACTTATTTATGCAAGAGGTATGTATTATTTCAATAAGATAATTAGGCCCTTTGCGGGAAAATGTCAAAGTAAACTGTGCATTAAAGTAAATCTACTTCTCATATAGCATTGCAGTCAAGTTATAGTACTATCTCTCTGGGGAAAAATGAGGTGCAGTCTTTAAACAAAGATATTTAAAAACTGAGCTCTTCCAAGGAAAACATATGTAGCCTGAACTGCTGTTCAAACTACCCAATGTCCAATAGTTTGTATCCAGGACCTGCAGCTTACCTATGATTTCTGTCTTTGCACAAATTAAGCACATGTCTCCTGCAAAAGTATAAATCTAATGCTGTCACAATAGCTATTCCAGTAACAATGACAATAGAATTTGATCTTTTCTATTTGAAGTGTGTGCGCATTAAGTTACGTGGGCTGTGGTATTTTAAACTAGAGCAGTTTAAAACACAATCCATTAGTGCTGAATTACACAAGCCTTCAGTCATTTGATGACTGAGTTCTATATGATGAAATGGCCGATATCAAAAGAAGAGTGACAGGGACAGTTTTTATAACGTGCTTTAGGAGAAGAATTGTGGTTAAAATGAATCTGTGGGAAGAGTTTTTCTGACAAAGAGCAAATGGCATAAAATTGGGTAAATATCCTACATATACAATGACAAAGGAAAGTAAATGGAAAATTATAGCTTTGGCATTTAACTGTATGTGAAAGAAACAACCAGTCTTTTCAGAAAGAGCTATTTAGTCTGGCAGTTCCTAGGGCTATAATTTTCTTCTTGTTTTGTTGGCTACCTTAATTTAAGATCCTCTGAAAAATAAACTAAAGGGAGTTTTAAGGAGTACTTCTTTCCCTATGTTCTCTGCAAACAGAATAGAATAAAGTGTGTGTCTCTTCATCTTCTCTGAGTGATATTTGATTTGGATTTTTTGTGCCTTTATTAAAACCCGTTGTGACATTTACCATCACTGTGTAGGTCTGGATCTGTGAGGATAGCACTTCAGAACTGTGCTATTTGCTTCTAGACATTGCATCTGGACTTCAAGGAGTTGACTGGAAATGGTGCTTCAGATTATAGGTGAATGAATCAATAAAGTATTATTTCCATAGATGAGTGTGGTAAAAACTTCCATAATTGTGCATTTGTCAATTGTGTTTTTTTAATTAAACTGTTAACATATTGAATGCATATTATTAATATCTTTTAAACTACATCAGCATCTTTTATTAAGTGCCAGTGATTTTTCCAGATTGAAAATTTTGAAGTTAATGTTAGGACATGCCCAACTTCATCCATTTCTAATTTATGTCATAATAAAAGCTGAAATCTTGTAGAGGGACAAACACACAAGGGTTAGTTTCATTCTCGCCGCCTTTCAGCCTCACCTTGTACCATGTTATCCCTCACTGGTCTTCTTCCAGCCTCTCTGTCCTTTTTCCATATTTTCCTAAGGTCACTCAGATTGAAGGACATTTTCTATTTCAAATTAATATGAGGGAATGCATTTTTAGGTTATATTGTTCTCACTTCCAAGGTAAAGTTCAAATGTAGGAGATTTTTTGTTTACTTGAATGGAGCTAAAACACATTCTCTTTAGTAAAGTATCTTAAGTAAAGCAAGCAGACAGCCCTCAGAATAGGAGAAGATATTTGCAGGTTATGTCTCTGCAAAGGTTTAATAACCAGAATCCACAGAGAACTCAAATGTACTAGCAAGAAAAGAACAAGTGATCCCAATTCAGGGTGGGCAAGTGACTTGAAGAGAAACTTCTCTGAAGAAGACAGGTACACAGCCTATAGACATATGAAAAAATGCTCATCATCCTTAATCATCAGAGAAATGCAAATCAAAACTACTTTGAGATGTCATCTAACTTCAGTAAAATTAGCCCACATCACAAAACCCCAAAACCAGAGATGTTGGCATGGATGAGGAGAAAA
>CAUYTI010149294.1:0-25102 GCA_963575145.1 Galago senegalensis
GACAAAAGTAATAGAAGTTAGGAAAATAGGCTCGGTGCCTGTGGCTCAAGTGGCTAAGGCGCCAGCGACGTACACATAAGGTGGTGGGTTCAAATCCAGCCTGGGCCCGCCAAACAATGACAGCTGCAACCAAAAAATAGCCGGGCGTTGTGGTGGGCACCTGTGGTCCCAGCTACTTGGGAGGCTGAGGTAGGAGACTTGCTTGAGCCCAGGAGTTGGAGGTTGCTGTGAGCTGTGATGCCACAGCACTCTACCCAGGGGGACAGCTTGAGGCTCTGTCTCAAAAAAAAAAAAAAGAAGTTACTAAAATAAAAAATAAAAGCGAATTCTACTGTCTTTTGTGAAGCTATAGGAGGTGATTTTTGCAGAGAGTAAGGATTAATGTTTTGACTATCATTTTTATTTCTTTTTGACTCCATGATCATGATTAACCACAGATATCTGGATTTCCCTTTTTGCCCATTTCAAACTATGATTTTTATATTGGGTCTCACACCCTAGGTAACTTCCGTGGTCTCCTTTTGCACTTTTGCTATTATACAGGGTCCTCATATAGTTCATGTGCAATGTGTAATGGGTGGCCACACTGATGTCTTTCTGCATCATGGCAGGGTGTGTCTGTGTACACATGTGGCATGTGCTTGTGTGTGATATGTGTGACCCTAAACCTGAGCCCTCTTGGCTCTGCTCAGTGATGGCATTGGGACAAGTCTACCCCACAAGTTAAGCCTAGAGAAGGCGTCCCTTCCATATCTTCAAGACATCTTGAAAGGAATATATGAATGTGTATGAATTCATTCAGGATGAGTGAGGGTCTTAACATTAAGGTGGAAACTATGACAAGACAACTATGATCGCTAAGGATCTGCTCCCTCTCGCCTTAGCTGACCCAGCCAAAGATGAGACCAAGGTGAAGCCACTGGAAAATGAGTCACATGGCATACACTGGCCACCAGGGTACTCAAAATGCCAAAGAATCCACCACTTGCAAACAGATAAATTAGAAATTTTGATTCACATTACAAAGTACTATTAAAATATTCAGTGCCATTCGCTCCTCTAAGAACTGTGTATACTGTGTGCCAAGTGCTTGTCCTGGCACTGGTCTTCCAAAGGCACTATGGCTCAGACCCTGATGTACAGCCTCCTCTGTTATAAGTGACGCATCTGCAATGATGTCTTTGATGAGGCAATCTGCCACAGTAGAGACAGTACAAAGGGCAGGGGGCTCTCTGGAGAGGGTGACAGGCGCAGTCTAAATGCTGCTAATTTCTCTTAAAATTCTAAAATCTCTCTTAATTTATAAACTCTGTATGTATTAGGGCTTCTGCATTCTTGGATTGAATTGGCTGAACTTAATGATCACCTTATTTCTGAACCCTTTATTTATCTTTCCAGTAGAATAAATTCTCTCCTTTTTGTTTCCCGCTATTTATAGACCAATGTTAATAGTTTTTACAGGTGACTAGTGGAAAATGTGGTATGTACATATCTTTCTGTTTAGACACTAAACTACTTATAACTTGTATGCTATGATCCCATAAGAACACGCACTCTGCCAAGGACATAATAAATGCATAATTAATATACAAATGTTTGTTGAGTTGAATTTGAGAATCACCCAAATTCAAAGCAAAGATACATGGCTCAGGGTACCCAAGGGCTGAGTTCTGATACTTTCTCTAATCAAACTTTGCCTACGGGCCAGGAAGAAGAGAAAATAAATCATGTGATATAAAGATAAGTGATTTTTTCATGAAAAGTTAGAACGATAAGGCAGATTTGAATAGGACATGGTTTACTACATTTTATAATTTTAATAAGACATCATAAACTTTAAAAGATGTGAATAATTTATTGTAGACTTCTCTGAGGTTCTTCTTGTTAGAAGGGATACCATACTTTAGAGAGGACTTGGCTTTATTCCATTTTAATACTGTAGATTCATCTTTGGACCAGGTCTAGACAATGTCTAGGGGAGTTAGAGAAAAGTGAAATCAGTCTTTTCAAGACATTTTATCTATGTAATAATTATTTTTTGGCAATTTGGCATTTTTTCCTGAGTTTTGTATTCCTTTCCATATATCTAGTGCACAATTGATTAATATCTACCTTTTACACCAAATTTAAAAAAATCAAATTCCAGATTGACTGGCATCTCGTCTAGTTCCTAGGTGGAGCTAGCTGTTTGTCATTCCAAAGAATGATTACCAAAAAGGGCCAGAAAACTAAACACATGACCATAAGTGATTGTTTTGTCTGGAGAAAGATATTAAATTTGATACTCTGAAATGAAATAAGGGTGTTTTCATTATTATGGGGTTAGATTTTTCTTTTTTTTAAATCAGGCTGTAAACAAATAACATTTTATATAATATCATTTGTTCCATGAGTATTCGTGTGTCAGATTTTTTTGTCTTCCTAACCAATATCTTGATTGGAAATTTTAATAAAGGCAAATCTATGTGTTCTAAATTATATCTCTTCCCTAATCGAAGGAAGCAGTAAATAGAGTATTGTTTTGAGGCATCCTTTTTTGTTTTATTTCAGGGAATGTAGCCATAGATACAATACTTTCACTATTAATATAACCCAGGATTTGGAGTCCGTACCTACATCACCACCCACTTGATTAGTTTGAATCAAATTGCATAAAATTGCTTTACTTCCTTGTCTCATCAGTGAAAGTGGTGGTTAATGTGCCTGTATCTTAACTCAAAAAATGGTAATGAAAACCCATTAATATTTGCCCACCGAAATGACTATTCTTACTCTTGGGGGAAAAAACACACAAATTTTTAAAATTTAAATAATTGCAAAAAAAAATGAAAGAAAGAAAGTTAAACAAGTGAAATGTCAAATAAGGAGACACATATATGCACCAACAGTTTAGAAAGGGGGAAACCCTCTGAACATTGAAGTGGTTGAGGAAGACTTCCATGAAAATGGGACTGGAGATGAGCTGGAGAATCTCCATGGAACGTAGGCGGAGAAGAGGGAAGCGTGGCACTGGGAGGATCTTTCAACCTGGAAAATGGCTGGAGGGAAGAATTGCTGCCATGGATTTTAGGACAAAGAGTGTACTAACTCTGCAGGAGAAATAAGTCAGTTATAAGGGAATAGAAAAGAGAAGTTTGGACAAGTGGTTGAAAAGCAAATCTTAAATTCCAGACTCATGCATTTAAAAGTAGTGTGTGGCTAAAAAGGCATAATCGAAGTTTCTTTAGAAAGAGAGTGGGGGAGAGACAGTGTTTTGAAGAGGTGTTTTAAGATGAATTTGGTTACTACTAATTTGTTGACTGTATTCAGGGTAATCGGAAGGGAGAGAGATGGTAGGAAAAAAACCAGCTAGAAGATGATTACAGAAATCAGACATAAAGTAAAAGCAGCCTGATCTAAGCTGATAGCCAGGAAATGATGAGGAAAGAGTTGGATTTTTAAAAATCACATGAAACAAATGGCCTTAAAGCCTAAGAAAAGTTGCTGGTTCGTTATATGGGAAATGCAAATTAAAACTACTGTGAGACGTTATTTCTCACCTGTCAGATTGGCAAAACTTCAAAAGCTTATAAGCGCTACATGCAAAGATGCAGAAAAGCAAACACACTTATTTGCTGCTGTGGGGGAACAGAATGGTCTGACGACTGCTGAAGGAAATTCAGCAGTATATATGACACGGCTCGTGTGTGTCTGCCCTTGGACCTCACAACACTTCCAGGAGTTTACCCTGAGAACACACATTCACAAATTCAATATAGCACATTCACAGAGCTGTTCATTGTGCTATTATTTCTGGCAGCAAACTATTGGAAACAATCAAAATGCCTGTTCCTAACAGGCTGCTAGAATAATTAAGGCACTACACACAATGGAGCACTTTGTAGCCTTTAAAAGAGCAAAAAGATCTCTGAGAACCGATACTGATTTCATGAAATACCGTTAGGTAGAAGGCAAGGTGCAAAAACTATCATCAGTATGCTCCTTTGGGGGTAGAAAAATAAAATGTGGATGTGTGCAGCTACATTTTTAACTTATTTTTGCAAAGAGAAACAAAGGCAAGATAGCAGGGAACTAATCAAAATGGTTACCTATAGAGAAAACTGAGCAAGGGGGACAGGAAAAGGGACTCAGACTTCTCTACTGTGTAAGTCTTGTTTACATAGTTGTGATTTGAATCAGGTACGTTTTTATATATTCATAACAAGTGACACAACAGCTAGTGTGAACAGGCTTCAACTAGCCAAATTTGGGACAATCTGAGCATGTAAAGAACTTAATAAGAATCCATGCATCAGTGGTGAGATTTAAAGAAGGGAAATAGAATAAAAGGAAAAGCGCTTATGCTCAGAGAAATTTCAGCTGGCACATATGTAAAGGGAAGAATTGGAAGTGTATCATTTTGTGTCCCCGAGTACGTTGTCTCCAGGGAGAATCATAAAAGCATCAGTGGATGTTAAACTCATTAGGTGGAAAATTGTCGGGGGACAGGATAATTGCACAGAATCAAAGTGCCACCACAATTAACAGTTAATTACAATGGAGAGATTTGCTGATTACTAACCTAAACAAGTTATTACACTTAGGATCACTATTATTAGTTCCATACGACCTGAATTTATGTGTCCTCTGTTTCGATGCTTTAACAAGTACGTAATATGACCTGGTATCCTTGACAAAAGTGTCTAGATCAGTACTTTTTAACTGAAAGCAATTATGCCCTCATGGGACATTTGTCATTGTTTTGAAACATTTTTGATTGTCACTCCTAGGCGGTTTTTACTTGCATCTAGCAGGTAGAGGTCAAGGAGGCTGCCACCCATTCTGCAATGCAGGGGGTGGCCCCTCACAATGAATAATAAGACTGAGGTTGAGAAAACCTTATTTAGCCTGAAGATAATCACAAGATAAATCCATAATGTGGACTTTCTATAAAACAGCTGCCCTACACCCTTAAAGAAAATTCAATATTGGGGGCGGGGGGAGGAATGAAAATAAGAGAATTCAATAAAAAAGAACAAAGAGATAAAACATCCAAGAAAATACTTAAACACTTATTGGGGGGGTATTTGGATGTTTATTTGGATTTTTCCCTTCCCCCCCCAGCTTTATCATGGTATAATTGACAAATGAAATTGCATATACAGCTGGGCACAATGGCTCATGCCTATAATGCTACCACTCTGGGAGACTGAAGCGGGTAGATTGTCTAAGCTCAGGAGTTCAAGACCAGCCTGAGCAAGAGTGAAACCCCATCTCTAAAAAATAGCCCAGCATTGTGACAGGTGCCTGTAGTCCCAGCTACTTGGGAGGCTGAAGCAAAAGGATACCTTGAACCCAAGAGTTTGAGGTTGTTGTGAACTATGATGCCACAGCACTCTACCTAAAAAAAAAAAAAAAAGTCGCATACACTTAAGGTATACAATGTAACTTTTAAATTTATGTTTAATTGGTGAATGAAAATGGATATATCTACAACATACAACATAATTTTTTTTAAAATATGTACACATTTCTTCTTCTTAAATAGTTCAGAAAAAAAGGATCCAGGTAAATCATGCAAGATTGTTTATTGTACTACAATCTCAACCCTTCTATAAGTTTGAAAATTTATTTTACTGGCAGCGCCTGCGACTCTATGAATAGGATGCTAGCTCCATGTACTGAGAGTGGTGGGTTCAAACCCGGCCCCAGCCAAACTGCAACAAAAAAATGGCCAAGCGTTGTGGTGGGCACCTGTAATCCCAGCTACTCGGGAAGCTGAGGCAGGAGAATCGCCTAAGCCCAGGAGCTGGAGGTTGCTGTGAGCTGTGACGTCATGGCACTCTACCAAGGATGACAAAGTGAGACTCTGTTTCTTAAAGAAAAAAGAAAGAAAATTTATTTTACAATGAATTTTTAAAAAGTACTTCATGGATCAGACATGGTGACTCATGCCTATAATCCCAACACTTCAGGAGGTCAAGGGCAGAGGATGACTTGAGCTCAGGAGTATAAGGCTACAGTGAGTTTTGATCACACCACTGTATTCCAATGTGGGCCACAGAGTGAGACCTTGTAACTAAAAAAAACAAAACAGGGAAGAAGAAGAAAGGAAAGGGCTTAAAGAAGGAAACTCAGCAATGATGGGGGTTTGTCAAAGGAACAAAGGGGCACAAGAGCCAGCTGAGTGAGTTCCCAATGGTTAAAGCTGAAACAATTTGAGCAATAATAAACTAAAATAATATTAGGTTATAATGTAAAGTATAAGGTAAATATCCATTGGTTCATACAGATTTAAATAAGTGCTCGAATAAATAAATAGGGAACAGGAGATAAATCTTTCATGGTATTTAAAAAACTTATTTCAATACCCCTCTCTTAAGAAAGGGGAATATGGCTCGGCGCCTGTGGCTCAAGCGGCTAAGGCGCCAGCCATGTACATCTGAGCTGGCGGGTTCAAATCCAGCCCAGGCCTGCCAAACAACAATGATGGCTGCAACCAAAAAATAACCAGGTGTTGTGGCAGGCGCCTGTAGTCCCAGCTACTTGGGAGGCAGAGGCAGGAGAATCGCTTGAGCCTGGGAGTTAGAGGTTGCTGTGAGCTGTGATGCCACAGCATTCTACCCAGGGTGACAGCTTGAGGCTGTGTCTCAAAAAAGAAAAAAAGAAAGGGGAGCATTACTGTCTGCTCCTTAAGTGTGGGCTGTGTGTAATGACTTTCTCCCCAGAGTGCAGCTCAGAAAGGGTAAAGGGAGGAGGGCTCTGCAGTGGAGAAGCCTGACAAACACTACCTCATCCAGGTGATCAAGGTCAGCATCAGCAGTGATAAATCAGGTCTACTGTCTGTATCCTTGATATAAAGTATGAGAATGACACTTTCCCTCTGTGGTCTTTCCATCTAAAAACCATGACCTCATGACTCCAGTCTAATCATGAGAAAACTATTAGGCAAATCCCAGTAGAGGGACAGTTTATAAGAGGTCTGATTATTATTCCTCCAACTGTCAAGTTCATCAAACAAGTAAAGTGTGAAAAACTGTCACAGCCAAGAGGAGCCTAAGCAGACATGATGAGTAAGCAATAACGTGGGATCTCAGATGGGCTCCTGAACTAGAAAAAAAGACCCTGGTTAAAAACTGAGGAAATCTAAATGAATTGTGGACTTTAGCTAATGATAATCACATTATCGTCAAAATGAAGGGCATGAGGGAACTACTTGGGGTGTTGGAATTGTCCTATATTTTGATTGTTGGGGAAATTATGTAACAGTATGCATTTGTCAAAATTCATAGAACTATACACATACGAGGGCAAATTACACATATGAAAATTATGTTTCAGTAAACTGAACCTAGGGAGCCCAAGACCAAAACGCATGCATTTTGCTACACTCTCACCGTACCACCTAGTGGTCTTCCCTTCAGCTTCTAGAGCAGAATGTTATGCTTTTTTCAATAAAAATATAAATAAAAGAAAGCCTTATATTCTGCCTTATTCCTCATTTATACTCATTGTAGCCATTGCACTTAGCTGCCTACTGCTTTAGGCCCAGTAACAAAGCTGAATTCACCAAACAGGACAACTGTTCATCACAGTCATGCAAATTGACTTGGGGCCACTGCTCATCTGGAGAAGTCAGCTTGAGGGCCTACATCTGGAAGGTTCTGAGATAGGCAGTAGCCCCATAGCAGTAAGACCTAAGGAGGAGTGAGCACATTCCCAGCTAGCCCCAGCTCTCCTCTGACACTTTACCCCTGGGTTTTATTCACCTCCCCAAGGCATTCTTTTGCTCTTTCTGATAAAATGGGTTCTATTTTAAGAGTGTAATTGGCAGGAGATGCTGCTCTTTCCTCCATGCTAACCCACATTCAATGTAAGCTTCAAGATCCAGAAATTAGCACACTCACCTCATTAACTCCTGCTACTTTATCTTTCTGTAAGGAGTAAGACCCTAGTGTATAAACGAAAAAGTTTTAGAGACATTTGAGACATGAATTCCACCCTTTACTTTTTTAATGGAGCAGATATGAAGGGTTTTCAAATCAAATACTGTAGTTACAGGTTACTATTTCACTTCTACCCAGATCTCCCACTGGGCCTTTTCCACATAATTTCAGGGGAATGAGAACAGGTTGGCCAGTCAGTGTTGGTACCTTCCAAATCAAAGGCATCACAGAAAAAAATTATATGAGCATTAAGTTGGGAGGAAGTTGCAGATTTCAAAACTGAAACTCAGCACTCATAAAGAACCTTCTTTTCAGGGACATACTTCATCCCCCCTCATCTAGTCAACAATCATGCAGTGACCCAAGTGGCTACCAATTATCTTCTCCCTGGACGGATGGGAGAAGGACACTCAGGAGGCCTCTTTCCTTTAAAAGGCTAAATACTGAGCCAGCTTCCAAGGAAAGTATTAGAATATGAATTGCACTGTTAAGAATTTGCTGAAGAAAAGAGAAACAAGCAAGTGCTATTAAACAGTCATGGCTTAAGAAATGTCATAAACCGACTGTATTTTTTATTCATCAGGACCTCTCTGTGCCCTTCTTGTCTAAATGGTCCCACATCTTGTATGTGGAGGTTAAGGAGATGCAAAATTTTTTAAAAAGAGGACACAAAGTTGGCAGAATTTGCTGCTGTTAAGGCAGTTTCATTGTCCCCTACTTCTCCTGGCTTTCTTCATTAATTCATTTCACAAGGATGTACTGCATGCTTTTTGCTTTCCCATCATTTCTTCAGTTTCTTCCACACATAATAGGGCTAAATAACATAAGATTTATCAAGCATCTCCATTCACTATGCATCCTGCTAAACAATGTAGAGGATGTGTTTTCACATCCACAATCCAACAATTTATTTTTCCAGATGGAGAAACTGAAGATTAGAGGATCATTGAAATTTGACCAGTTTTAGGCGTATGGGGTGTGAGAGAGTAGTTCAGAAACGCCATTTTTGAGCAATCTTTGCATAACTTTGTTGACTCTGTCTTTACAGAGGAAGTAGTTGGCTTCGAAGCTCTTTGTTGTTGCTGTAACGGACAACCTCGAGATCTCAATGACTTCAAACAGCACAGGATTATTTCTCTCTCGGGCTACATACTCACTGAGAGCTCTGCTTCTCGGGGTTCGCAGTGTAGGGACTGTCTTTTACTGCAGAGGCAAAGCACATACTGGCTCTGATAGTTTTCACCGGGATGTGGCACTTGTGTCTCCTACTCATATATTTTTGGCCAGAGTAAGTCACGTGATCATGCTTGAGATCAGAGTGGAGAGGTGAAGTCTTACCAAGTGTCTGCAAAAGAGGGAGAAACTAATAATAGTAAAAACAAAAAATGGTAACAATCTCACTATGGTAATGACTTGAACTATTATGAATATATTATGTTTGTACATTAAATAGTTACAAAGTATGTGCCCTCTCAATTTTACTAAATGATTTCTCCCTTGTGAACTTGTCTATTATGTTACTTTGGCAGTGTCTCTCCTTTTTTTTTTTTTTTAAGTGACAAGGTCTTGCTCTGTCACCCCAGTAGAGTGCAGTAGAGCTCACTACAACCTCCAACTTGTGAGATCAAGTGACCTCCTAGCTCAGTCTCCTAAATAGCTATGACTACAAATGCATGGTACCATACTCACCTAATTAATTTTATTGTAGAGATAGGGTCTTGCGGTTTTGCCAAGGCTGTTCTGAAACTCCTGGCCTTAAAATGATCCTCCCCACCTTGGCCTCCCAAAGTGCCAGCACTATAGGCATGAGCCACTATACCCAACAGCAACGTGTAATTTTTTCCTTCTCTCTCAAAAAAAAAAAAACTCTTTTGAAGAAGTCACTACTTTATTAAAAAAATAGATGGAATTTCCCAAGTATCCTGCTATCACAGTTGTTTGATCTCTGGCAACTGATGAGTCACAGAGAGGACCAGTGTGAAATGCTTACATTGAACTAAGTAAGCAATCCTCTTGCCTCAGTTTTTTCTATTTTTAGTGAGATGGGGTCTCAATATATGCTCAGGCTGGTGTTGAACCCATGAACTCAAGGTATCCACCCACCTTGGCCTCCCAGAGTGCTAGGATTACAGGCATGAGCCACCGTGCCCTGCCAGCATCAATACTTCTTAAAAATTCCCTGATTCTGGGTGGCGCCTGTGGCTCAAAAGGGTAGGGCACCAGCCCCATATGCTGGAGGGTAGCTGGTTCAAACCCAGCCCCGGCCAAAGGAAAAAAAAAAATTCCCTGATTCTAATGTGCCTTTACAGGTCAGTTACACAACAACCTGTAAAGTCACCCACTTATATTGCTATCCTGATCAGTTGAAAACCACTGATCAGGAAGTGGGTAACTTCAACATTATATTTTAAGCACTGGGCTGAGGATGGAAGCTGAAACAGAAACAGACACATTGATCACAATTCATGGTTCATTCCGTACTAATTGCTCAGTAGGCACTTGACAAACATAATCCCTCAATTCTCAATGTAACCCTCTCTGTTCAAAATCTTTCTCTTCATTTATACATGAGAAATCCAATGCCCAAGGAGTTTATGTTATTTGCCCAAAATTATGAAACGTAGCTAGTAAGTATTAGGGCCAAATTAAAACTTAGGACTGTCTAGCTCCAAACCTATGGCCCATCCAAATATTTTCTCTTTTTCCCAGAGCAGCCTGCAGTCACATGCTACTTTCCTAGAGTCAAGCATGTTGATGAAGACTGTGGAAAGGGTGACCTGTTGCACTTGCTGCATTCTTGGTTACACTCTCTGTTCCCTAGTTGTGTCTCCTGACGTTTCCCTTGCTGCGTTCAAGCTCCCGCTCTGCAGAGGTATCCCGAGTTCAGTTCTGGAGCAATTAGCTCATCATATTAGCTCTTCATCTTGTTACACTCTTTCCCCCCTGAGCTGGGTAGAGTCAAAATCCTTCCTACTTGTGTAACTGACCTGTGAAGTCGAGCTGCGAGCACCACATCTGTCTGGATCACATAAGCTTGCAGAAGGAGCACTGAGCCAAGTGCTTCCAAAACAAGCCTCCTTAAACAAGAGCACAGGCTGTGGTTGAATACACAGGGCGGAGGGGTTCAGAAGACGGTCACTCCCCAAAGCAGTGTGGCATCTGGGACTTTAAACTTCCAGTGACTGGGGACCAGGACCAGTTGGGGTGACGGGATCACCTTGACAGGAAGGAGAATCTCAAAACCGACAGGAATGCTTTCGCGTGTTTAAGAATAAAAGGCTGGGAAACCAGTCAAATTACTTCCCTTTCGTGAAATAGCTTTGGTGTCTCTAAAATCCTTAGGCGACCTAGACTCTAGTTCCTATCTATCAAATGTGAGCAAAAATAAAAGTGAGCCCAGCGGTAGTGACCAGAACTTCAGATGGTTAGATTTTATCTGGTTTAACAGGAGTGTGGAAATGGAATCAAAAATCGTCTCATCTTCATCCTCCGCTACCACAGTGAAAATTGTAGGGAAGTCCCATGAACTTTTTCTTTTAATCATTCTATCCTATATTATAAAGGAAAACATGCCATAGTCGCCCTCCTTGGGTTTCCTACCAGAGCTCTAGCGATAACAGTGAGAACTAGATCATATCTGAGCTCTTGAAGAGAGAAGAACCAAGAGGCTCTGTTATTAACATCCAAACAAAGTTTAATTTGCTTTCTTCCCATTTCAACCCTTTTTCCTTCCTATCATATCTGCCATCATTGAGGAACTCGTTGGTGTATCCCAGTCCAGGTGTCTAACCTGGGCACCACTGTGTCACAGCACCTAGCCTGGTGCCTGTCCAATATCTGTGGCTCCTATGCCTGTTGCTAGCTGTCCTCATCTCCTCCACCCACTCTCCATCTCCCTATGCCACAGCCAGACTGCCATGTCATACTCCTCTACCAGATGATAGGAAGAGCTTCAGCTTCCACCGGTTGAGGAGAAAAAAATTGATTTAAGTCACAGAGCAGCCGCCAGCATGGAGCAAAGCTGAGGGTGGCTGAGGCAGGAGGTCTGCACAGTGATACCCAGCTGCTCAACAGGTGGCCTCCCACCGAGAGAGAGCTGGGCCAGTGAAGAGTGTCAGTAAATTGCCTCTGTGCCTCTGAAGCCGGAACTTCCCGCTTTGCAAAAGACAACAGGAGGGTCATTCGGTAGGAGTCCAGACTCATCCTTTCCACAAAGTCTCCCTGCAACCCCCACCAGGGAAACCTTGGCTACAGCCCTCCCAACAGCCTTCAGCTCAGCTTCCAGCACAGTGGGCCAGCCCAGGGCATGAGGAGTAGAATGCAGCCCCACACTCAGCAGTACAGCAGGCTGGAGACAGGATCCAGGCAGAGCTAGCCTCCTTATCAGCCACTGGCCAAGTGCCCAAAGTTAAAACGTTCAAAGGCAAGGGGTGTCCATGCTGACATCTCCAAATACCTCGTCATGTGCTCACTGATGATGAACTGGGACTATCAAACTTTCTTCTTCCCAGCTGTGCCTGTCGCCATCTGCAACAGCCTACTTTACTTTTTTTTTTTCCATATCTTGTCCATAAAGATGGTGTGTTCTAACTCACTATAAACTGTCTACCAGTAGATGAAACAAGTGAAAAATGTTTTGCATGAACCAGGCAGGTATCCCAGAAATGTCTACCTCTCAGCCTCAATGGGCAGGAAGCCCCCAAGAACACGCAGAGAGAAATCCCCATTCAATCAGATCATCAGGACAAGAACAAATCCAAGAGCACATGTAGTATTGCCTCCAGAGAGGAAATAAGTATAATTTAGAGATGCAAATGGTGGAATATTAGAGTAGAAAAGATCCAGTCCTCCAGTCTCGGATTTGGACCAGAAAGAGCTAACAGCTTGATTTATCATCAAGATAGAATTTTATGCCCTCAAATAATTGCTAGAAAACTGGATGTTCCACTAGAAGAATAAATCAACCTAAAACTGGAGATTCCCGATTACCAGGACCCCAACATTTGAATGATGACATTGAGACCTTGGGTCAGGTTCAGAGGTGAGTCTTGAAAGAAAAAGGAAGTTGCTTTGAAGGGGGTGCTTGTTGGGGAGCCATGAGCAATCATGCTCGCTGCCCAAGCCAATTGTAAAATTGCAGATTTATTGTGTTTAACAGAAAGGCAGCCTGTACATTTGAAATATCATCCAAATGACCTGGCTTCAACTTACAAATCTTACACGAATTGAAACAAGTGAATTAGGGAGGCCTCTTGCCTTCAGCACTAAAGGGTCTGTGGGAGGTGAGTCAAGAACCATTTATAGCAGTGATAAAATACTATATTTAAGGCTGTAAAAATTTGGCATACGAGGTCTCAGTTCAGAAGTAAATTCATTTTATGTGCTCGGCAAAGGAGCAACTGGAAAGTTTTACAAATGGGAAGTTTGACCTACTGAGATTTTAAAGATAAAATACGTCAATTATTTCTTGGGATTGAGTATGATAATTACCCCCCTCGAATACTGAAATGCAAATCGGAACCATGAAGTCAGTTACAGCTTAACTTGACCATGGTACACATGGCTAATGACAGTTACCCAAAGCCATTGTCCAACTGTCACATCAAATGCCAAATGTGCGTTAATGGGATGGGCCACCTGGGAACTTAGCAAGTAACTGGAAAAGCATCAGAGCCCTGCCCAATTAACAGACACCTCATCTGATAGGACATTATGCTTTTGCTCTGCCAAGAAGCCAGTGATCCTTTACTAGGGAAATCTATATTGGCTCAAGCTAGGACTAGTAGACTTTGCTTAACAACTGACAGCTGTGTGCTTTAATCAAAAGAGCTTTATTAACTTTGGTCTCTGAGATACCTCTAGTGCACTGTCTCCCTCCCTCCCCTCCCTCACCCTTACTGTCCAGCTGCTCTGCAAGGTCCTGGTCTTGATTGCTTCCAGCCTATTCTTGCCCCAGGGCACTGCGCAAACTCTTCCCTCTACCTGGAATGTTCTTCCCAAGAATTAATATGGCCAGATCTTTCCTATCATTGCCTCTCTTTTTAAATGAACCCAATTTAGCCTTTCTCTCTCTTTCTCTGTCTACATATACACACACACATCGATCACTCTATTTTAATTCTAGCAGACCATATGTAGTTATCTGATATTTTAATATTATATTGACTTAAAATTAGTGTGCTATATTCCTCACTTAAAATGTAACGTCCAGGCAGGCAGAGACTTTATCTGTTCTATTTTCTGTTAAGACTTCAGTACCTTGAACCATGCTTACCACACATAAGTGTTCAATCCAGATTGTTTGAACAAATACATGGCAGCATCCTAACAAGTAAATCTGTGGTGAATGATTGGAAGGGGCCCCTGAAGGGACAGGCTCCTAACTCAGCTCAGGGAAGGCATTTTGCACTGGTCTCCAGACCTCGTGTCCTCTTTGCACAAGGTCAGATCAGTGGTCTGCCTCATCCATTCCATGACGCCCTTTCTCTCTCCTATAACATTGCTTTCATCCTTTTTTGAGTTTTTGATTTGTGAAGTAAAATGTTAAATTTAACTTTTAAATTTTAATTTTAATGAAGGGTGAGATAAACCCTTTGGCTGAAAGGTAATCCTGGCCCAGCTTTTAGGGGCCAGTTGTGTGCTTATGAGAAATTCATCAAGCTTCAGTCTCCTGGTATAAATAGGGGACAATGTCAGGACCTACCTCACAGCATGTACAGGGATGAGCCATCTATGATAAGCGGAATAATGCCTTCACCCCCAAATGCTCATGCCCTAATCCCCAGAACCTAGGAATACATAGCTTAACATGGCAAAAGGAACTTTGAAGAGGTGACTAAAGTTAAAGGTTCCTGAGATAGGTAGACTATCGTGCATTATCCAAGTGGACCAAGTCTAAGCACACAAGTCTTTAAAAGCAGAGATTGGTTTCAGCTGTGGTCAGAGAGAAAGATGAGACAAAAGAAGAGAGACCATCATTGCTAGCCTTGAAGTTGCCAGAAGGTACTCTCCCACCTTCCCACCAAGCCGAGGAATGCAGGAGGCCTCTAAAAGCTGGGAAAAACTCTCAGCTGGGAGCCAGAAAGGAAAGAGTTATCACAGGCCTACAACTGCAAGGAACTGGGTTCTGCCACAACTCAGATGAGCAAAGATGGAATCAGACTCTCCCAGAACCTCCAGAAAGGAACCTAGCCCTGTTGCCACTTTGATTTTTGCCCAGATTTACAGCCAACAGAACTGTAAAATAATACATTTTTATGTTTTAAGCTGCTAGATGTGTGGTCAGCAATAGGAAACTAATACAGCACTTAAACTGCCTAATGAAGGGCTTGGCACATGGAAGGTCTCAATAAACGTATTTCTTACAAATGGTGTGTTTATGAATATTGTTTCATTATCTCGAAAACCTCTTCCAACCTTACTGCTCAACTCTGCATTTTGAAACTCCACTTTCTGCCTCTCCTGAGCTGCCTCCTAGTTGTCTGAAAGGAATTATTTACCACCTTCAGGATCCTGGATTGAAGTGAGAAGAAAATTTTGGAGACGCAAAACCAAGAGAACAGATTAACAAGCACTACAGAGACCAGAGAGACGTGGCTGCTTTCTGAGATGAGATTTTAAGAAGGACACAACATGACCCATGCAGCATTTAGGCTGAGATCACTTAACCTTCATCTAACTCCTAGGAAATATCAAGCAAATCCTAAAAGAGAAACATGCCATTAAAAAGTAAACTGTTTCTTTTAAAAAGCATCAGTGTCACCAAAGTCAAGGAAGAATCAGGAAACTGTTCCAGATCAGAGGAAACTAAAGAGACAAGATGACTAGATACAATACGTGATCCTAGAAGAGATCCCTATGGAACATTACCGGGTCCATTGCAAAAAATTGAAATATGAACAGTCGAGTAGATGTATTTATTAACATTAAATTTCTGGAAGTTGAAATTTTCTGAAGTTATGGCTCTCCTATGGTTCTAGAAGAGAATGTACTTGTTCTTTCTTTGAAATGCCCACTGAAATGTTTAGGGGTAAAAGACCACACGTATGCATCATAGGGTTCAGGAATAAAATACAGTGCATAGATTATATATATACACACACATACACACATATAGGTTCACAGAAAGTAAGAGCAAGGGAACAAATTACAAAGCAAATACGGCAGAATGTTAATAATAGGTAAATCTGAGTAAACTGTAGATGTTTTACTCTTGGAACATTTTTGTAATTTTCAAGGTTTTTTTTTGTTTGTTTGTTTGTTTTTTAGTTTTCTCAAAACAGCCTAGTTTACAATCCTGTAAAGAGAAGGACTGGTTAGTTCTTGATGCCCATTGAAACCACACGTGTTCCCCCTGATTTATAATTCCATCTGATACCTATCTTATCATGCCTGCCTATCTTTTGGACTTTTAGAATGCTTAATTTTTGAAATTCGTATAAAGACCGAAAATTCTTCAACCTTCTTAGGTGCCTTAAATATAAGCCCTGGTCCAAAAAAGTGCAATTTTCCAGTAATCCACTAGTGTTAGTTCTTGGACACAGTATTGCTAGCACAGTGCTTAGAAATATTCATCTAGTAAGTTAAATAGATATATTGCCTCAAAAAAGGTGACAAAGCTGTCAGCAAAACTGTTAGATGAATGCAGTTAATCGTCCATTGTGAAAATAATTTCATGTACTGACTACGCGTAGACATAATTGGCAGTAATAGGCCTAGATATCGTGGATGGCTTGGGTAAATCACAGGTGTCTCCAAACATTTCGAAATGTGTGCCTACTTAATTCCCACTGCAGAATAAGCCTTTTCATTTTCATGGCATTGATAAAGAACATTGGTGTTCATAGTGGTGTTTTTATGGAAACTGAGTCCTGTTCCCTTTTATGTACATGCCAAAATATATGTGCCTCCTGTATTCAAGCGTGTCCTTCTTCCATCGGTGCCAAGCTTCTTAGAAATACTGGGGATTTCTAAAATGGATCAACACTTTGGAAAATTGCCTCATCCCCGAGAATGAACGCTCACGCACTTAGCCGGACACACATGCATCTGTCATTCAATAGCGTCTCCAGCTCCAGGAATGGACGTAACAATGGCTATCCTACGAGGCCGGTGGCTTCTCTTAAAGCAAAGAAAGGCTGAGCCTTATCATCCAAGTAATTTGTGACCATTAGAAAGATGGGTAGATGTTCTTTCATCAATCCCTTTGGACTAACAACACAGCTCATCTGGAGCACAAAAGCTCTGAACCCAGACAAAAAAAGAACATAGACCAGTTAGTCGCTTCCGCAGCACCTTCCCCATTCAGAGGTGCTAATAAGGAAAAATGCTAAATTACTATGATTACTCAAGACTTGAAAATAGCTTATCACCTGCCAATATGAATGAAGGCCCCTGGGGGGCTGTGAAAGGCCGGTAAGAACAATAGATGTGGAGAAAGAGTCTTTGTGGCCGCCTCTCAGAGAGGCATCCGAGCAGCCTGCCAAGTGGCCAGCCTTATAAAACCGAGCTCTTATTTTAAGTGAACCCTGCAAACTGGTTCTGGGGTGTACTCATGCCATAAAGAAGGGAAATGGAAGAGCTTTCACAAAACAATCAGGCCCGTAAAACGGCAATGAAAGGGAGAGATAGCCAGCAATTATCCAAAAGAATCATATACTAGATAAGCAGCCAATTTAAGGGTATTTCACGGTAGAGCAAAGCTCTTCCCCAAATTCAGCAGATAATTGTTAGGCTGAATTCTGCTTTATGTGTTATTGTGTAGATTCAGTCATACTGTGAAATCCCTCTTGTCTTGAGACCTAAGTGCCGCTGGAATGCTCTTAGAATGGTCACATGAGGTTCATTAGGAAGAAGAGCTTGGCTTTGTAGAGACTGGATATTTGGCTGTTCTCTGGAATCTTTTCTCTGTTTTCACAAAGCCTGCATTAAGGCCGTTGTGGGCACCATAGCAGAGAATCTCTCAGCCCAGCAAGACATAATATCTCAGAGGTGGCCTGCCTCATTGGCAAGTGCTAAGCTCTTATTTTTATTATTATAATGCTTTTATTTCCCCATGAATCATTTAGATTAAGTATTACCACAGCCTGAGTCCTTGTTTGTGGCCAGCTTTTTCTCTTTATTTACCATGGCATCAAAACAACCAAGATTTATTTACGAATTTTTGTTCTCTTTGGGAATGGGTAAAAGGAGAAAGGGCTCTCAAACACTGGAGAGTATTGCCTTTTTCTGTTCAGTAATGCATTGTCCACCTTTATAAAACGCACATACATGCTTGTGAGTGGGTACACACACTCACATGCTTCTGAGCCTGCCTTCCCAAAACTGTTCTAACACAGGACTGGAAAGCTGGCTAGACTGATTTGTGCTAGACACCAGGACATCTGCCTTTAACAGGTGGGGGAGCAAATAACATAAAAATACAGTAGACCCTCTGTAAGTTGACCACCCAAAGGACTGTAACTAACTGGTTCACATATGGAGATGGTCAACATAAGGAACTGGGTCTACTGTGCTGATATGTACATGTGGTGCATGTCCGGTCTATGAAAATTAGGCCAACCTTAAGGAGGTGGTCACTGTGGGGAGGTGGTCAACTATGAAGGTTCAACCGTGTTTGTGATCTTTCATTACCTCCTCCAGATAAATGAGCTTGGGCTCATAGTGCTCCTTCTGACTTTCTTTCATCCCATCCTAATCCCTAGCTCTCAGATGAATACATTCCTAATTTAAAAATCCTGAAAAGTTGCCAGTTTAGGAGGAGAATGTGCCGAAAAGGTCATTCCCCTTCAGGGCCCACGCTCCCTCACACATACACACCCAGCCTTGCTTATCATGGGGTGATATGTCTCTCTATACCTAAATCACAATTCCCTTCTTATTCAAAATTATACAGTATGTTTTTTTAAAGGCCCACGGGACAGAGGTGCTGTCTTGTTGCCTGGTGGTCACCTGCATGGATTTGAATAGTTTTCAGTGATAGTCAGTCTAAAACAGATTTCTGGATTACCTAGTGTGTCCCTCATGCTGGAAGCTAAAGAGATATGAGAAGATACAGTTTTGATCTTCACGGAAAGAGAAGCACTGGGTTGATGGTAAAATTGGATTTGGTTCTCCAATCCAGGTTCTCAGTCCTTGGTGGTCTCAAAATCTCTGTTTGGTTTTGGTTAAGTCCCTGAAAATTTCTAGGTCTTGGTTTATTTATCTGTAAAACTTGGGAAGGGGGTAGAAATCGAGAACTCTAAATTCAAATGTCTGCAGGTGCCAGGAGGTGGTCAAGAGCCACCTGCAAGTGAGTACGGAGTCCCAAAGGGGTATCCCTGTCTATAGAAAACACTTGCAAGCTAGCCCTACATGCAAAATATGAAGTAACCCAAGTTTTGTGAAAATCATTTTGATATCTTTAAATATAGTTTGAGCACTGTCTATGAGGGCCGAACAAATCATTTCTGCAACCCAGTTGCCAGTCGCCCCTTCTGGACTCCGGGCACTCTCAAATGTCTCTTCCTCTGATTTTGTACAATGTTCAGAGCCATCCAGCCATTGACGTCCAAACCAAATGCTCAGAGTCAAGTAAGTGTACTTACCCCGGAAAAGATGATCACTGAGGCCCACGGGCTACCAAATGATAAAGAATGTGCTGATCACTCCTCCCAGTTCCAGCAGATCCAAGTGTTACTGATGAAAATTGAAAGAGGACTGCTGACTTTTGAAAAGGAGGAGAAGTTTTGAAAGAACATTAAAGGAAACAAAACTCTGTTTTTAACGACACAGCATTTCCAGCCGGTGGTATACATAAGGAAGACCAAGCAAAGAGTTTCTGTATAATTTACCACACAACTCTGGAGGCTTAGCAAAACCTCCCAGAGCTGTAAGCAATAAAAGTCCAGAAGTACAGAGAAAGGAGCAATCAAAACGTACTAGTATTCTACAGAAGCCGTCAAATAACACAGAGGAGAAAATGTGTAGCAATAAATAATACACCAAGCACAGCAAAACTCTCAGATCCAGAAAAACCGTTTTGAAGAAAACTATTTCCAAAATCTGTGAAGCTTTAAAAGAGGTAAAGCATGAGGCAAGAGCTCCGAACCTGGAGGGGGAAAGGATAGAGTCTCTGGCTGGCGCCTCCTGATTTATGAATAGAAAGTGATCCGGTTGCCATAGCGACTTGAAGATACACAAAAGAAAACATCACTTCTTTAAAATATGCCTGATGATGAATAGGGAGAGTCTTTCAGAATTTCTTTTTAAAAATATGAGCAACTCTCTCTCTCTTTTTCTTTTAAAGCAAATCATGCGAGATAGCTCTTAGATTTTTTTTTTTTCTTTTCAGATAACAGGACTTGTTTACACAAGCCCTGGTTTATTCACACAAACCAGCAATTTGGGCAAAAAGTAATGACCAGAAAAATATGTCTGTTGAAGAATAAGTTCTGTTTCTCAGCAGTTTTGTTTCTGTTTAAACAGCAAGAGAGAGAAACGTATGTTGTCTTGGTTTTCCGTTTTTCCAAATGGAGAGTGTCCCTGGATGCTGAGAATGTGCAAGGCAGCTAACCGTGAGGAACTGCAAGGTTAAGCTTTGGGGAACCTTCCCTCATCTTTCTGAATGGAGAAGTAATAAAAAATATGATTTGGGGAGGACTGTACACCCGGTCTCTTTGGCTTCCCCACACTGGCTCCTACCGCACCGGACACTATTTCAGTGACTAAAGGATTGTTCTGTTTTGCTCCAGGCAGTTCAACTTTGGCACAGTACCCTGGATGGACTTGATCTTCAGAACAAGGTCTTGAAATTAAAACTGCAATGATTAAATATCCTGGGGACCCCTTGTGTAGGGGATGGAGTGTTCTTAACGGAATGATTTGGGTGAACTGGTGGCACAAATCCTAGCCAAAGTGTCCCAAGGGCTGTGGCCTAGACAGACATTCTTTAACTGAAGATGTGATGTGAGCTTTTGCTAACTAGTGGAAGGGTCAATGGTCTTGAGTAGCATACTAAGCCTGAAGAATATGGTCTTTTAAAGTGGGTGTGTGGATATTTTTATTAAACGAGGATGTGTAATCTTAAATAGAGGCAGTGCAGAGAGGTCAGAGTGAAATCACTGGGAATTCATAGGAGCAAAAGTTCCCAAATATGCACTTGTTTTATGTGACTTTGGACAAGCAACTAAGGTTTCCCGGGGCTCAGTTTACGCATCCTTAAAATACGAACATCAGACCACCTTAAATTCAGCAAGCATATTAAGCAACTCCTATGTGCCACCACCTTCCACTATATCCCCAACAATTCCCATTCCTTGGGCTTTGTTACAAATCAAGAGATAATAATCAGACCTCTCTCCACAGCTCAGAACCAAATGAATTCTGAAGGGAAGGAGAGATGATATGAAAAAATAATCTAAGTATCAGTTTTATTTCTTATAAAGCTAAAATGGAAACTAGGAATTGACCCTATAAACCATGAGCTTCCCAGTGCCTCTCTCCTCTGCCCTGAACTCCCCATCTCACCCAGCTGGACGTGATGCGCTTATTCTCCCAAACTCACCGGTCACGTGTGCTAAAGCACTCCCTTATCCACTGAAAAGTAGTAGGTGAATTGGAAAGAAGGACTAGCAGCTCTCTTTCCAATATTTTAAAGATCAAGGAAGGAATATGGAAAAAAATGATGTCCTCTAAACACTAGTAAGTTGCATTATTCGTTTTCTTCGGGCTACAGTATTAAAGTACCCTAAAATCAGTGGCTTAAAACAACCGAAATGTATTCTCTCATGGTTCTGGAGGCTGGCAGGCTGAAATCAAGGTGTCATCAGGGTTCGGTCCTTCTGGAGGCTGGGAGGGAGACTCCTTCCTCGTGCCTTCCTAGCTCTTGGTGGTTGCTGGAATCCTTGGCATTCTTCGGTTTCCAGTTGCACAACTAGTCTCTGGCTCTGTGGTCTCATGGCCTTCTCAGTCCTGTGTCTGTGTGTCTGTGTCATCATGTGTATGGAAATGAGTCGCTGGATTTAGTTTGGGGCTCACCCCAATCCAGGATGACCTCATCTTATCTTCATTACATCTGCAAAGACCCTATTTCCAAGTATATACAGTATGGTCACATTCACAGTCCTGGGGATTAACGTTTAAACACATCGTTTTGAGGACATAACTCAATGCCCTTTGGCCATCACGTCATTCTACTTCCTAAATGTGTTTCACTGTTCTTTTCTTCCACCCATCTCAACTGCTACACACTGGGTCAGGCCACTGACATAGTTCCCCTGGACACTTGCAGCGATCTTCCAACTGGTCCCTGTAAAATCTAGTCTTTTTTCCCATCCTCCCACTGTCACAAATCCATTCTCTGCACTGTAATTATGGTGTTCCTTCTAAAATTTAACCCTGATCATGACAACTGCCTACAAATCTAAAGTGTTTTCCTGTGACCGTGGATAAATTCTGCACTCCCTGGCACAGCATAAAAGCTCCTCCCAGACCCCGGATCTTCAGCCACTGGGCTCTCCAGCCTTTTTCTTCCCCGTCTCTCTGGCTTCTTCAAGCCCAAGCATCTACTCTTCTCTCTCACTACCCCAAACTCTTTGCAATCCACTTGGAACATTCCTCATCCTTTTATTTTAAAACCTGTGTATTTTTAAGGGGAGTGAAGTTACACTATACTCTGTCAAGGTCTTGTCGCTCACTGTATGGGTTCTTCAAGGGGGATCTAGTGAGCCCCTCCACTGAAGGAATTGTCTCTGTAGATCCAGCATCTCTGCCTTCAGGTGCTTCCACGTGGAATGCTTTTCTTTCCTTTTCTGCCTTCTCTCTGTTCCTCTCCCTCTAATTCACCTTTCAGGTCCCACCTAAGCCTTCACTTCCTCAGAAACCATTCTCAGATGGCACCGGCCACACACATACATGCACGCACCCAGGGTTAGTTATCACTCTATTATCTTCTCAGAAAATTGTTCAGAATCTTGTTAGTAACACTGATCACACAGCAATATCTTTTTACTTGCATCATTCCCTCCAAACGTTGAACTAAATATTGTACTAGGAATTGGTCACTTTTGTAGCCAAAGCATCTAGTAGGACTCGAATAGATTTGTAGAAGGAATGGGCGCTGGGTACAATAGTAGGTACTGGGCAGAGATAAGTGAATCTATTTTCTAAATAGGACAGATCATTAACAATTCACTATATCCCAACCAAAGAATAGCGGCAGTAACTCTACAAACTTTCTTATAAGCTCAGAAGATTAAAAAAAAAAAAAAGACCCATTCTGTCATAAGAAGTAGAGGACTCAAAACAAAAATGCTTCGTGTACTTGTCATGGTTGAGGTAGGCCGTGAGCCCTAATTCCTTTTTGGCTCTTAGACTCTCCGATTATAGATCTTTCCTTAAAATTTCAAAGAACTGGCTCGGCGCTTGTGGCTCAAGCAGCTAAGGCGCCAGCCACATACACCTAAGGTGGCAGGTTCGAATCCCCAGCCCGGGCCTTCCAAACAACAATGATGGCTGCAACCAAAAAATGGCCAGGCGTTGTGGTGAGCGCCTGTAGTCCCAGCTACCTGGGAGGCTGAGGCAGGAGACTCGCTTGAGCCCAGGAGTTGGAGGTTGCTGTGAGCTGTGATGCCACGGCACTCTACCCAGGGGGACAGCTTGAGGCTCCGTCTCAAAAACAAAAAAACAAACAAACAAAAAATTTCAAAGATCTTTCTGCCACTATTTTAGTGTCTAGATGCTCTTTCGTTCACCAAATTTTCAAGCCCTTTTCTCAAGGTATTCTCATTTATTTATTTAACTTTTTTGAGACAGAGCCTAAAGCTATCCCCCCTGGGTAGAGTTCTGTGGCATCACAGCTCACAGCAACCTCCAACTCCTGGGCTCAAGCGAGTCTCCTGCCTCAGCCTCCCAAGTGGCTGGGACCACAGGCACCCACCACGATACCCGGCTATTTTTTGGTTGCAGCCATCATTGTTGTTTTGAGGGCCGGGCTGGATTCGAACCTGCCACCTTGAGCCTCTTCTCATTTATTAGGTCTCTTTATCCCTCTCTACAGGCTAACAGTTGTTTTTCTTCTTGATTGTTCTGCAATTTCACTGTGATGCATCTTCTTATAGATTAATGTAAGAATGGTGGTATATATGTTTGTGCTGCTTCTTGGAATTAAGATGGTGTCTTTTAACAATTTTGGAAAATTCTCATTCTATTATTACTGAACATTGCCTCTTTCCTTTTCTCTCAATTATCTCCTTTTAGAACTTTGGCATTTGTTAGCTCTTCTCATTGTAACCGCCATATCTCTTAACCACTCTTTCCTGGTTTTGATCTTTCTGTCTGTGTAAGCTAAAGATTATATCTTCTCTTTGTATCTATCTTTTCATTTACTAGTTCTTTTTCTACTATGCTTAATTCACTATTTAATCTATCCACTGAATTTTAGCTTTTTGTGAGACTGAGTCCTGAGTCTCGCTCTCTCTCCCTGGGTACAGTGCCATGGCATCATCATTGCTCGCAGCAACCTCAAACTCATGGGCTCAAGTGATCTTTATGCCTCAGCTTCCCAAGTACCTGGGACTACAGGTTCCCAACACAACACCCAGCTGATTTTTCTATTTTTTTTAGTAGATGCAGGGTCTCACTCTTGTATAGGCTGGTTTCAAAATGTTGAGTTCAAACCATCAGCCTGTCCCTATTTAATAACAAAGCAGTTTGGAGAAGGAATCAAATATAACTTCTATAAGTGAAAGACATGAAAATAGAATCTAAATTCAAGGGATAGTGATTCATGGGCAAGTGGCTCATGTCTGGAATCCTTGCTCTCTGGGAGGCCAAGACAGGCTGATGGTTTGAACTCAAGAGTTTGAAACCAGCCTGCACAAGAGTGAAACCCTGTATCTACTAAAAAAAAATAGAAAAATTAGCTGTAATTCTAGAAACATCTATACAGATAAGAAAAGGATCTCAGGATGAGAGGACATAGGGGAAAAAAATGCTCTTCTAGTGCTTTAAAAACATTGAATATTTGTTATTTTTATATTCCGTGCCAAATAATTTCAAGCTCTGCAGTCTCTGTAAGTCTGATTCTGCTGTCTGTTTTTTCTTTGGACTTTTCTCTCACAGTGACTGGTTTCCCCATGTAGTTTATGTTTTAGACTGTAATCATTTTCCTTAAAAATTTACCTATGAGAATACTTTGA
>CAUYTI010149295.1:0-14650 GCA_963575145.1 Galago senegalensis
TGAGGCAAGAGAATCACTCAAGCCCAAGAGTTTGAGGTTGCTGTGAGCTGTGATGCCATAGCACTCTACTGAGGGCAACATAGTCAAACTCTGTCTCAAAATAATTATAATATGACCGGAAAGATCACCTATATTTCTGTCCAACAAGGGTACAAGTGAACTTCTCTAGAACTAGAATCTGTAGACCAATTAAGACCACTTACTACATACCAGAAACTCATAGCTCTTATGGACCATCTCTCTACCTAGAGACCAGGCCCAGACAGTGCCAGGCGAGCACCTCTGATCTTGGCACACATAAACACCTATATATGTGCAGGGACACACGGAAATAAGGGCACAGAGGCAGAAAGCTAAGCATAATAGTGGGGCACGTCCAGCTACACAGAATCAGCTATATCCACTCCCTCTAACAAGAGGATATGTCTTTCTTGGAGGCTTTCTAGTCGCATAAAGGCATCCCCTGACAGGAGCCTACCCTCACTCTTAACTCCAGGCCTGACCAAAAAACCTCCTTCTCGGCCTGGAGGGTTGACCATCAATGTCCTGAGATTTTCATTCACAAATACTTCTCAGGGAAGTGGCTAGATACCTCTGGGGTGGGGCTGAGAGCCATGAAATGTGCTGAGAAAGGATCACTGAAGGGGTGAGCATGGTATGTTTTTCCATTTGTTAACATTGTCAGCTATTGCTTTTCTTAGAGTTTCATAGTTCTCTTTATAGAGATCTTTCACATCCTTTGTTAGGAAAAGTCCCAAATATTTCATCTTTTTGACACCACTGTGAATGGGGTAGAGTCCTTGACTGTTTTTTTGGCTTGGCTGCTGTTGGTGTATATGAAGGCTACTGATTTATGAGTATTGAATTTGTAACCTGAGATGCTGCTGTATTCCTAGATTACTTCTAAGAGTTTAGTGGTAGAATCCCTGGTATCTTCCAGATATACAATCATATCATATGCGAAGAGTGAAAATTTAATCTCTTTTGACCTTATATGGATACTCTTAATCACTTTTTCTTCCCTGATTGTGATGGCTAAAACTTCCATTACAATGTTAAAGAGCAATGGAGACAATGGGCAACCTTGACTCATTCCTGATCTGAGTGGAAATGATTTCAACTTAACTCCCTTCAATACAATATTGGCTGTGTATTTGCTGTAGATGGCCTCTATCAGTTTAAGAAATGTCCCTTCTATACCAATTCTCTTAAGTGTTCTGATCATGAGTGGATGCTGGATATTATCAAATGTTTTTTCTGTCTCAATTGAGGGATCATATGGTCTTACTTTTTAATTTGTTTATGTGATGAATTACATTTATAGATTTACGTATGTTGAACCATCCTTGAGATCCTAGGATAAAACCCACTTGGTCATGGTGTATAATTTGTTTGATGTGTTGCTGGATTTTTTTTTTAGGATTTTGTTGAATATTTTTACATTAATATTCATTAGTGATACTGGTCTGTAATTTTCTTTTCTTGTTGGGTCTTTTCCTGGTTTGGGGATCAGGGTGATGTTAGCTTCATAGAATGTGTAGGGTAATATTCCATCTTTTTCTATGTTTAGGAAAAGGTTTAGTAGTATAGGTACTAGTTCCTCTTTAAAGATTTAGTAGAATTCTGACATGGAGCTGTCTGGTCCTGGGCTCTTCTTTTTAGGAAGATTTTGTACAGTTTATGCTGTTTCAGATCTTGATATAAGTCTGTTCAACATTTTCACTGCATTCTGGGTAAGTCTTGGGAGATAATGTGCTTCCAAGTATTGGTCAATTTCCTTTAGATTGTCATATTCCTGGAAATAAAGTTTCATGTAATATTCTATAAGGATTTTTTGGATTTCTAATGGGTCTGTTGTTATTTCATTTCTGATTGACAAGATTAGAGACTTTATTCTTTTTTTCTTGGTTAGTTTGGCCAAAGGTTTTTCGATTTTGTTGACTTTTTCAAAAACCCAACTTTTTGATTTCTTGAACTTTTTTATAATCCTTTTGTTTTAAATCTCATTTAATTCTGCTCAAATTTTGGTTATTTATTTTTGTCTACTGGATTTGGGATTGAAATGTTCTTCCTTTTCCAGCTGCTTGAGATGTCACATTAAGTTGTTAACATCCTCTCTTTCCCTTCTCTTGAGGAAGGCTTGCAATGCTATAAATTTCCCTCTTAGGACTTCCTTTGTGGTATCCCAGAGATTCTGATAACTCATATCTTCATTGTCATTTTGTTCTAAAAATTTGGTAATTTCCTTCTTGATGTCGTCTCTGACCCATCTATCATTCTGCATAAGGTTATTTAGTTTCTATGTTTTTGCATGCATCTGCAGATTCCTGTTGTTGCTGAGTTCAACTTTTATTCCATGATGGTCTGAGAAGATGCATGGAATAATTTCTATTCATTTAAATTTGCTGAGGTTATATTTGTGGCCTAAGATGTGATCAATTTTGGAGTATGTTCCATGGACTGATGAAAACAATGTGTATTCATTTTTGTTAGAATGAAATGTTCTGTAGATGTCTGATAATTACAGAAGTTGAATAGGTAAATTTAAATCTAAGATTTCTTTGCTAAGCTTCTTATTGGAGGATCTATCCAACACTACCAAAGGAGTGTTAAAATCTCTGGCTATGATGGAGCTGGGGGAAATTAATTTGCTCATGCCAGTTAGAGTCTCTTTTATAAATTGAGCTGCATTCTGGTTGGGTGCATACATATTGATAATTGAGATCTCATAGTATTGAGTATTACCCTTAACAAATATAAAGTGGCCTTCTTTATTCTTGGTTACTTTTGTTGGTTTAAAATCTATTGTATCTGTGAATAAATTTGTAACACCTGCTTTTTTTCTGCTTTCCATTAGCCTGAAATATAGATCACCATGCCTTCACCCTGAGTCTATATTTGACTTTTAAGGTAAGGTGAGATTCTTGTTTACAACAGATGCCTGGTCTGAGTTTCTGTATCCAACCAGCCAATCTATGCCTCTTTAGAGAACAATTTAAGCCATTCACATTGATCGAAATTATTGATAACCCAGATAAAGCTTTAGGTATCAAGTTGTTCAAAAGTCCAGTGGATGTTTTTAATCCTTTCACCACTGTAGAAGTTGGAGGTTGATCTATAGTTTCTGAGTTAGTTTACTTTTCTGGTGGAGGATCACATTGGTCATTATGGAGAATAGGTCTGAGAATATCCTGGAGAGCTGGTTTAGTTATGGCAAATTTCTTCAACATGTGGATGTCATTAAAGTATTTAATTTCTCCATCATAAATGAAACTCAGTTTAGCTGGATATGGGATCCTGGGCTGAAAGTTATTTTGTTTTAAGAGATTAAATATTAAAGACCACTCTGTTTTTGCATGAAAGATTTCAGGAAAGAGATCTTCATTTATTCTAATATTCTTCCCCTTGTAGGTTATGGTTTTCTTATGTCTCACTTCTTTCAGGATTTTCTCTTTCATATTAACTTTAGTGAAGTTAATTATGATCTGTCTGGCGATATCCTATTTGGGTTGAGTTGTACTGGGGTTCTGAAGCTGTCTGAAATCTGAATTTCAGGATCTCTCGACATATCTGGAAAGTTCTCTTTCATAATTTCATACAGAAGAGCCTCTGTGTTTTGCGAAGCAACTTCGTCACCTTCAGGAATTCCTATGAGGCAAATATTAGTTTTCTTAGAATTATTCCAGAGCTCTCTGAGAGAATGATCTATTTTTGCTTTCCATTTCTGATTCTCTTTGGAAGTTTGGACATATTCAGAAGCTTTGTTTTCTATGTCTGAGATCCTTTCTTCTGCATCTTACACTCTGTTACCAAGAGACTCTACCATATTTTCAGATCTTTGAGGGGTGCAATCTCTTGCCTTAATGTTTCAAAATCTTTGGTGGATTTGTCTTTGAATTCGTTGAATTCTTGAGTGAACTTTTGGAATGTTCCTTGAATTTCTCTTTCTATCTTTGCCTCTATTCTATTAATCTTATATGCAATCCAAATTCTGAATTCAATTTCTGATATCTCAGCTATCTGTTTATATAGGGGATCTTCTGTTTCATCTGCCACATCCTTTCTTGGGGTGGTTGATCTATTCTGGTTGTTCATATTACCAGTCACATCCTTTCTGGGGGGGAGGGTTGATCTACTCTGGTTATTCATATTACCAGAGCATTCTTGCTGGTTCCACCTCATTATTGTTTTACCCTGTTTGACTTTTCCCCTTGAAGTTTGTCAAGACCCCTATGGTGTTACAGCCTGAGAGACTGGGGACCTACTTTGTGTGATGGGGCTAAGTGGCTCTGTCTTATTTTCAGCTGGTCTCTGTCCTACCCGAGTGATTCAGTTTCTCTTGGCTGAAGTAACAGCTGTGGAAAAATACCAGCAATTAAATCACCCTGCCCCCCATAAACAACAATTAGGCAAGGAAAATCAAACCTTACCGCAACCAAACACCCAAAGTGTCCCTTTGAATAATCCCTGGGTGTCTGCCCAGTTCAAGGGGTCCAAATCAGTTGTCCCAGTCAGCACTCATGTCAGGTGGAAAAGTTGAAGTGTTCCTGGCAGGTAAATAAGAGGGGTCTGCTCACAGCTCGGATATAACTTGCTCCAGTGCTTCAAGAGGGAAAATGGACCCACTCAGCAGATGGGTTAGTCTGGGAATATTAATACCGCCTTCCCCACTTTGCACCCAGTCACTCGTAATCCCCCAGGTCTCTGACTCTATTCACTCCAGTAGACAACTGCTCCTGGGGTTTACAACTGCCATAATCAGCCAGAAATCTGAGTTCAGCAAGAGGGCCTTGCATGTTTAAATTAGACTTCTGTCCCGCTAGATTCCTTTGCAAGTCAGAGGCTGCATTCAGCTCTGGGCAGCAGACAAATAGAAGTTTACACTCAGGTGTCAATTCCAGCCTCTGCCTGCCTACTGCCTTTGTCTCACCTGTATGACCTGGAGGGCTGGTGCTAATGGTCTCTTTCCTTATGAAAGCTATCAGCATTCGGTCTGTGGCTGCTGTCTGGATCCTCTGGTTGCCCAGAGAGATGGGGTTGGAATGGCATCAGTTTGCAGCTCAGGATGCCACTGTTGCTGTATTGGCTTCCTCAAAGCCAACTCTCTTCTCCTCACGCCTGTGCCACAGTCAACACAAAGCAGCACCAGCCCTTTCTCACTCCACTTCTCTCAAGGAGATGCCCATGAATCTGGACTCCATAGATAACAAACCTTCAGACCTCAGAGTGGGTGTATGGGGACTCCTCAGAGTTCAATATTGCAGGTGAGGAATATATACAGTTTTATACAGTTTTACAGTTTTATGCCTGGCCAGAGGGTGCCATGGCATGCCAGCAGGGGTAGGAGGTTCAGTTTTTAGGGGATCTCTCCCATGCAATAGAGTGGGAGGAAGTTTGAACTTTGCTTGCTTGTTTGCATAGAGTAAACTGCAAGCCCTTGTTTTGGGGGAGGGGACCCCTATCCTCTTGGTGGTGGATCTTGTACCTTTTGGTTGTATTTTTGGGGTTGCAACTTGCCTCAGGAAGTTTCAAGTGTGCTCTTCAATCTTCTCTCTTGGCTCTGCTCCAGACCATCAGCTCCCTTGCTAAACTTCTGTCCTTTAAGCCTTCTTCTGGATGGGAGCTTCTGTAAAATGCTGGCTGCAATACTTCATCTTGGCTTCATCCCTCCAACTTCACAGGTCTTAAAGCATGTCTTCTTTCCTTGAACCATGAAGGTAATTCTAGTTTTTTTTTATGATAAAAATATTTATTTGTTTATTTGCTTGTTTGTCTATGAGAGTGTGTTTGTGGGGGGGGAGTATTTTTGAGATAGACTTTCTGTATGTTGCCCAGGCTAGTCTTTTGAGGCCTCAACCTAGATCATAGCAACCTCAAACTCCAGGATTCAGACAATTGTCCTTCCTGAGATTCCCATGTATGAAGGACTACAAATGCCTGTCACAATGCCTAGATAATTTTCTAATTTCTTAGGAGAGACAGGGTCTGATTCTTGAGCTCTCACCCCATAGTTCAATGATTCCACTCATCTCAGCCTCCTAGACAACTAAGGTGTTTTGTCATTTTAGTTCTCACCCATTCTGTTCTCAGCACCCTATAGTCAATGATTCCACTCATCTCAGCCTCCTAGACAACTAAAATGTTTGGTCATTTTCTAATTCTTTGTTTCTCCCCCTCCCTCCCTCCCTCCTTTTTTCTGTTTCTCACTTTATCCTTTTTTCCTCCCATTCTCTCTCTCTTTCCATTCTTTTCTTTCTTTCATTGCATTCTTTTCTCTATCCTTCATGTTCTCTTTCTCTCTCTTCTACACATTCAGGGAAATGTCTCTAGTAACAAACAAACAATCTATAGAAGTGATCCCTGAATGTATAGTCTTGAACTGTATACTTTCAATGGGTGAATTGTAGAGTGTGTGAATTATATCTGAATAAAGTTTTTATTTTTTGTTCTATGGGCTATTATCTATTATGAAAACAGAGGAAAACCTTAAACTAAACATAAGCATGGATTACCACCACAGCTCACACCTATAATGCTAGCACTGTAAGAAGCCGAGGCAGAAACATCATGGAAACCAGGGGTTCCAGACCAAACTGAGCAACATAGTAAGACCCCACTTGTCCAAGGGAAAAATGTAAAACTTATCCAGCAGTGGTGTCATGTGCCTGTACTACCAGATGCTGAGAAGGATAAAGTCAGGAGCCTCACTTGAGGTATGCAGCTTGCATTGCCTTGAACGATAATGGTACTACTGTATTTTTCTGGGGCACAGAAGAGGGAAACACAGTCTCACATCTATAAGAGATATACTGTCTAGTGGCAGAAAAAAGTTCAGAAGCATACAAAGTATTTTATACATGTATCCCAAATGGGATTTATTACCAGGAAAGCTTGTCTAGCTCAATATGGGAAAATCAACTAAAAGAATAAACTACATTAATACAATAAATAAGAAAAACCACATGGTTATCTCAACACACTCATGAAAGGCATTTGATAAATGCAACATATCTTGAAGATAAGATCTGTTTTTTGAGACATAATCGCAAGTTGTCATTCTGGGTAGAGTGCCATGGCATCACAGCTCACAGCAACCTCAAACTTTTGGGCTTAAGGGATTCTCCTGCCTCAGCCTCCCAAGTGGCTGAGACTACAAGTGCCTGCCACAATGCCCAGCTGTTTTTTGGTTGTAATCATCATTGTTGTTTGGAAGGTCTGGGCTGGATTCAAACCCACCAGCTCTGGAGTATGTGGCTGGCACCCCCACCAGTGAGCTATAGGCACCAACCCGAGAATAAAATCTTTTTAAAATCTTGGATAAGAAGCACTTCTTCAGTGCTATTAATGGGATCTACACATGAGCAGATAGATAAAATGTTCTATATTTATATGATGGAATATTTTTTAACAATCAAAAGAAATGAAGTACATACTTCTGTTATAATAAGAATGAACCTTAAAAACATTATGATAAGGTAAAAAGGCCATTTAGCCTTGGTGAAAAGCAGGTGTAGAGGCAGGGTGAATTATTTTAATTCCCTTAATCAATTTCTATTATTTTCTCATTTGATGGGGGAAACAGGGGATATGCCCATATACAATTATGGATTCACATTTTTATCAACATGAAGAAATGCATACAGTATATGCCACAAAGGAAAGACCAGCAGGCAAAGGATCACATCCAGGGAATCACAAGTTTTCATCTCACCTCCTCTATGGAATTTACCAAGATGATCTTTACTGTTTTTGTCCCAGGACACTTGAGTGCATGTTGAGCCACTGACTATTGCTCTGAGGCTTCAGGCTGCCCACTGGCAGACTCAGAGTGGCTGCTCTGATTGGATGCTCACAGTGTTGTAATATAAGATACAAAAAGAAGTGATAAAAGTTTGCTTTTTCAAAAATAAAAGAATGTAGTCAGGAAAGAACCAAAGATAGAAAATTCAGAATGAGTTAGAGGAATAATAATAGTTACTAGGGAGTCTGAAATAAGTATTGTGTCATGAACAAGCTATATATGCAAGCAGCAGTGAAATACTAAAGGAGATGAGAGAAAGCAAAGAATGAGGCAGACAATCCAGGGTGTCAGTAAAAGGTGGTTTATTAGGGAATTTACCAACAAAAGCATAGACTTGGGCAGCAGCAAGATAGGTTACTTCCCACTATCACTCCCTCCACATCCAAGGTAGACTGCCATAGGGAAAGTGTGTATGTACATCTACAGAGACAATCAAAGGCACCCCATCAAAGGCAAAAACACTATGTGTATCAGCCTATAATTTTTGCAATGGCAGCAAGATTGATTTGATCTAAGGCAGAATTTACGGTGAATACATGTTCTTATACTAAGGGCAGTAACAAAGAAAACTATGGAGCAAGAAAAAAATAGTAGGAAGCAGGAGTCATTCACTGGACTTGGATTAATGGGAAGTCAATGTGGCATGTTGACATCCAAAATGGATTCACCTTTGTCTCCACAGCTATAATTTCTTGAATTTTATGATTCTGTTATTCTGTACTGCATTTGAATAATCAATTTGATTTATATGAACTCTCTATAATGTTGGTAATGTTGAACAATGTTATGGAATGCTTATAAAAGAAACAGAAGAAGACATTAACCAATGGAAGAACATACCATGCTGTTAGCAACATTGTTAAAATGTCCATACTACCTGAAGAAATGTACAGATTTTAATGACAATCCCATTAAAATAGCAGTACCAAACTTTGAAGAAATATTTCTTTATTGTCTATGGAGTCAGGGAAAAAATAAAAACCTTATTCCCAAGACAATACATAGTAATAAAAACAAAGCTTCTATTGCAAAGGTTCATGTCAAATCTCTTTTATTGTTGCGATGGCCACTGAAGTATTCTTCATAAAGTATTTCCCCAGTCCAACATAATCAAGAGATTCCCCCACACTTTCTTCTTAGATTTTTATCATTTGTGTCTCAGATTTAAGTCGTTTATCCATTGTGAGTCAATTTTTATAAGGGGTGAAAGATGTGGTTCAAGTTTCATTCTTATACATGTGGTTATCCAGGTCTCCCAACACCATTTGTTGAATAGGGATTATTTTCCCCACTTTACCCAATTGCCACTATCATGAAACATAATTCAGGAAGTTCTAGCCAATGCAATCATGCAAGAGAAGGAAATGAAGGGCATCCAAATGGGGAAAGAATAGGTCTCTCTCTTCCTCTTTGCTAATGACATGATCATACAGCTAGAAAACCCCAGAGATTGAGCTACAAAACTCCTGAAAGTCATCAGGAAACACAGAAATATCTCAGGGTTTAAAATCAATGTCCACAAATCAGTAGCCTCTATATACACCAACAACAGCCAAATCAAGAACACAATTCAATCAAAAAGCAAATCAAGGACACAATTCTCTTCATAGTAGCTTCAAATAAAATTAAATACTTAGGACTATACCTAACAAAAGAGATGAAAGATCTTTTGAAAGAGAATTATGAAACTTAAGAAAAGAAACTGCAGAAGACACTACCAAATGGAAGAACATCTCATGCTGTTGGCTAGGAAGAATCAACATTGTCAAAATGTCGGGAGGCAGAGCATAATGGCAGATGGGCTGGAGGTTTAGCTCAGCTCTCCCCACAGCATCAGGTGAGAGTGAGGGGGCTAGATGTTTCCCTGCATGAAGTGCTGATGTAGTCAGGCATCTCGGGATGTGCAGCTAAGTAGGGGATTACTAGACTTGAAGTGGAACCTGGAGCTGCGGAGTCTGCCAGAGAAATTTTGGTGCCACTGCTGAATCAGTGCCAGCAGCCAGCAGCCAGTGGCTGGAGGTGGCAGCAACCAGCCCCTTCCCCACGGAGGAGTACAATTCCCAGTTTGTGGGGAATCTAGGTGTTTTGCGGAAAGTTTGGTGAAGTGTGGATTCCTGAGCAGTACTCCAGAAAGGAGTACCGTTTGGACCCCCCCCCATGGAGTAGCAGGGGCCTAGGCAGCCAGATAGAAAATTAAGGGGAAAGGATCCCGCTTAGGAAACAAACACATTTTGAAATTTCAGAAATGGTGACTGCCACAGACACGTTTTCCCAAGGGCCAGGTGTGGCAATTTGAAACTTACCTGCAGGCCGTCATATTGCTCCCCAAACTGCTCCAGGAAACCCTGCACTTCACAGGAATATTGCAGGGAGAGTTAGTGAAATCTGCCAGTGAAGAGGTTTTTTCTGAGATTGGAGAAATCAACAATTATGCAGGTTCTAGATGGCTGCAGCATGATGGCTGATGGACAGAAGTTTAGCTCAGGTCTCCCAGAACAGCAGGTGTGAATGAGTGGGCTAGATCATTCCTGGCAGGGAATATTGGTGTAGAGTGGCAGTTCAGGGTGTGCAGTCACCTGGCACATTACTGGACTCAGTGTAACCACGCAGCGGAGACTGACTGAAAAGTCTTTGTGCCTCTGCTGAAGCCGCAGGCACCAGCCGTAACTAGCCCCTCCCCCACAGAAGATTACAATTCCCAGTTCAAGGGGGAACTAGGAGTTGAGGGGAAAAATTGGTGAAGCTGGACTCCTCAGAATTTGGAGAGCAAATAGGGATACCATCTGGAACTCCAGTAAGAGTAGCCCACATAACAAAATCCCAAACCTACGGATGTTGGTGTGGATGTGGAGAAAAGGGAACACTTCTGTACTGCGGGTGGGAATGCAAGCTAGTACATTCCTTTTGGAAAGAAGTTTGAGAACAAGTGGGAAGGGAGGGTAAAGGTGGTACATACCTATGGAGCGTATGACAAGGGTACAAGTCAAATCTGCAAAGTAGAACATAGATGTTTTGGCACAATAATCAAGTAAATGAGGTGAAAGCTATGCTGATTGGTTTTATGTAACCACGTCAGAGTGAATTAAAAAAAAATCAGCACATTGTACCCAACATATGCATGAATGTATTCATGAGCTATGTGTATTTCACTTAATAAAATAAAAATAAATAAATAAATACAAATAAAAAATACATTGTCAAAATTTCTACTCTACCAAAAGCAATCTACAGATTCAATGAAATTCCCATTAACATACTAATGACATACTTTCAACACTTGGTAAAAATAATTCTTTGTTATGTATTGAAGCATAAAAATCCCCATATACTTAAACCAGTTCTAAGAAATAAAATCAAAGCCAGAGGCTTCAGCTTACCAGACTTTTTGCTGTACTACCAGGCCATAATTATCAAAACAGCACAGTACTGGAACAAAAATAGAGACACAGACATATGGAACCTAATAGAAAGCTATGAGATGAAACCAACATCCTTTAGCTACCTAATCTTTTATAAACCAAACAAGAAAATACACTGGGGGAAAGAATCCCTGTTCAATAAAGGGTGCTGGGAGAACTGGATATCCTCATATAAAAGACTGAAACTGGACCTGCAACATTCTCTATCCACAAAAATTGAGTCAAGTTGGATAAATGATCTAAATCTAGAGCATGAAACAAACAAAAAAAATCCTCAGAGAAAGCATGGGAAAAACACTTCATGATATTGGCCTGGGGAAATAATTCATGAAGAAAAATTCCATGACAATTGCAACATCAACAAAAATAAACAAATAGGACTTAATTAAACTAAAAAGCTTCTGTTCAGCTAAGGAGACAACAACCAAATCAAACAGACTACCTACACAATGGGAAAAAATATTTGTACATTATGAATTGGGCAAAAGCTTACTTGATAACTAGGATCTACAGAGAACACAAATTAATGAACATACAAAGAGCTAACAATCCCCTATATCACTGGGCAAGAAAATACATAAAACATTCTCTTAAGAAGATAGATGAATGGCAAACAAGCATGAAAAAATGCTCCCTGTCCATAATTATCAGAGAAATGCAAATCAAAACCACCCTAAGATATCACCTAACACCAGTGAGAATGTCACATTTCATGAAATCTAAAAACTGCAGATGCTGGCATGGATGTGGAGAGAAGGTAACACTTCTATATTGCTGGTGGGACTGCAAAGTAATACATCCTTTTTGGAAGGAAGTATGGAAAACCTTCTGGGAACTCAGTCTAGTGAAAACATCCTTATGTTAAGATGATTGTTTGTCTTCTGGGTAGATGACCAGTAATGGGATTACAAGATCAAATGAGAGATACCCACTAAAAACTGGACCTCCTACCCCTGCTGGCATGCCACGGCACCCTCCGGCCAGGCATAAAACTGTAAAATTGTATAAAACTATATATATTCCCCACCTGCAACATTGAACTCAGAGGAGTCCCCAGCCACACACTCCAAGGTCTGGAGGTTAGTTACCTATGGAATCCAGATACATGGGCATCTCCTTGAGAGAAGTGGAGGGGGAAAGGGCTGGTGCTGTTCTGTGCTGACTGTGGTGCAGGCATGAGGAGAGGAGAGTCGGATCAGGGAACGCCAATACAGCAACAGTAGCATCCTGAGCTGCAAACTGACGCCATTCCAGCCCCGTCTCTCTGGGCAAACAGAGGTTCAGAACAGAAGCCACAGGTAAAATGCAGAGAACTTTCATAAGTAAAGCACCAGCCCTCAGGGTGTAATCCCCCTCAGACAAAGGCAGTGGGCGGGCAGAGGCTAGAATTGACACCTGAGTGTAAATTGCTATCTGTCTGCTGCCCAGAGCTGAATGCAAGGACTTGCAGAGAAATCTAGCTGGACAGAAGCCTAACTGAAAAATGCAAGGCCCCCCTGTTGAACTCAGATTTCTGGCTGATTTTGCCAGTCATAAACCCCGGGAGCAGTGGCCTACTGGAGTGAATAGGGCCATAGACCTGGGGGATTATGAGTGACTGGGTGCAAGGTGGTGAAAGAGGTGCGAACCTTCCCAGACTAACTCATTTGCCAGGTGGGTCCCTTTGCCATAATGGAGTGGGGCAGGCCCAAAACTGATTGCTAGAGTCTCACGCCTCACAGGTGGCAGAGGAGATTCCTGCAACAGGCTCCTGCTCTGGGAAGGCCCAGAACAGCTTGCTAGTGCCACGGGCATCCCGTGGGCAGTGCTGGAGGAGTCTTCCATTCCAGGTAGATCCAAAATAGCTTGCTAGAGACACACTCTCCACAGGGGCCAAGAGAGGAGTTCCCCACTCCAGGCACCCAAGTTCGGTAGGCCTAAAACTGCTTGCTATAGCCACGTGCACACTGCAGGTGGTGGTGGAGGGGTCTACCACTCAGGGCAGGCCCAGAACTGTTTGCTAGAGCCACATACATCCCAGGGACAGAGGTGGGGGAGTTCCCCACTCCAGGCTTCCGCACTGGGAGGGTACAGATGCTTGCTACTGCCGCCCACATCCAACGGGCAAAGGTCAAGGAGTCCTCCGCTCTCCCCAACTACTCTGGAGGGACTGAACTAGGACTTATCTGGTCGCTCATGTACCCTGCACCATCGCTGCCATTCCCCCATTCCCTGGCTGCTCCAGGATGCTTAACTAGGACTGATCTAGCTACTACAGATCCCCTGTTCCACCAGTTGCCCCAGAGGGGCCAAACTAGGATTGATCTGGCTAGTGCTGGTCTCCTGACCCCCAGCTGCCCTGGTAGGCTGAACAAGGTCTAATCTGGCCACACACACTCCCGTGCAGCTGCTACCATTCCACTGCACCCTGGTTGCCCCAGCACCAAAGAACTGGGAGAAGACAACAGACACATTCTGCCTCTCTCTGGGCAACCAGAAGAAGCCAACAACTGAACAGTTCTGATAAGGCCTCCAAAAAAGATCAAATCAGCATAGGGTAGAATCAGCGGGAAAATGCTGGCAACAGGAATAACCAGAGTAGATCAACTTCTCCAAGGGAAATGGGGCAAACACAATGGAAGACCCCATCCACAAGCAAATGGCTGGGATGTCAAAAATTGAGTTCAGAATGTGGATAGCAAATAAGATTAACACAATGGAAGAAAGGAAGAAATTAGGAGTTCAAAAAACTATTCAAAAGATTTATCAAGAAATTATTCAAAAGATACTCAAGAATATATTCAAAAGATGTCTAAAGAACTTAATGATTTCAAAGATAAAATGATCAAAGATTTCGAAACACTGAGACAAGAAGTTGCATCCCTCAAAGAACTGAAAGACACGGTGGAATCCCTCCATAACAGAGTAGAACAGGCAGAAAAAAGGATCTCTAACTTTTAAGACAAAGCTTTTGAAGAAGCCCAGGAGTGCAAAGATCAAAAGAAATGGAGAGTAAAAACAGATCTCACTCTCAGAGAACTCTCAGACAATTCGAAGAAAACGAATATTTGCTTTATAAGAATCCCTGAAGGTGATGAAGTTGCTTCACAAAACACAGAGACTGTTCTTCATGAAATTATGAAAGATAACTTTCCAGACATGGCAAGAGATTCTGAAATTCAAATAGCAGATAGTTTCAGAATGCCAGCACAACTAAACCCAAACAAGACATCCCCCCAGACACATCATAATTAACTTCATAAAAGTTAAGATAAAAGAGAAAATTCTGAAAGCAGTCAGACATAAAAAACCATAACCTAAAAGGGGAAGAATATTAGGATGACTTCAGATCTCTTAGCTGAATCCTATCAGGCTAGAAGAGGATGGTCATTGACTTTTAATCTCCTAAAACAAAATAACTTTCAACCCAGGATCCTGCATCCAGCTAAAC
>CAUYTI010149300.1:0-72922 GCA_963575145.1 Galago senegalensis
TGCCATGGCACTCTACCCAGGGGGATAGCTAGAGGCTCCGTCTCAAAAAAAAAAAAAAAAAAATTTCCTGCCCTTGAATGTGGATGATGACTTGCTTCTAACCCATAGACTACGGCAAAGTCAATGTGGTGTCATCTCCACTATTACGTTATGTTAAAACTTTGTCTTGCTAGTCTACTTCGGAGACTGTCTCTTTTGCTAGGTTTGATGAAGCAATGGCCAAGTTGGGAGGGGGACATGTGGTGAGGAATTTAGCATGGTCTCTAGGAGCTGAGAGTGGCCTAGGACAGTCAGCAATGAGCCAGAACCTTCAGTCCTACAGCTTCAAGGAAACAACATCCCCCAACAACCCACGTGGAAAGTCGGTGGACTCTTCCTCAGTTGGGCTACAGTCCTACAGCTTCAAGGAAACAACATCCACCAACAACCCACGTGGAAAGTTAGTGGACTCTTCCTCAGTTGGGCTCCCACATAGGAACCCAGCCCTGGCTGACAGCTCGATTGCAGCCTTACGGAGAACCCACCTAAGTTTTCCCTGGACTCCTGACCCACAGAGGATTGTGATACAATAAATACAGATTATTTTAAGCTGCCAAGTTTGTGGTAATTTGTTATGCAGCAAGAGGTAACAGATACATACTACTTGCTGGCTTAAAAAGCATTAAGAACTGATGTGCTTTAGATGCTGAAAATTTCCAAATCAATTTGCTTATACTTTTTATCCTGTTTGTAACCTACACATCCATCACCTTCCATGTGACTCTCATGTCTGCTCTTCCACACTTCTCCACTTTCCTCCTGACCCCAAGGACTGACTCCCATAGATTGCCCTCTGATGTAGCCAACTGGGGTACCAGCAAGAGACAGGCTGGGAGGGGACAGAGCTACTTACTCCATTGATTCTCTCCCTGTGGGTCTTAGCAAGTTAGTGGTGAAGCTCTACTGAAGATCAGAAATTCTTCAGGTGACCCTTTTCCAAACAAGTCTCTCTTCTGAGTTGCATAACCATCCCTTCCCCGAGCCCCTTCAGGCCTCTAGGGAATGACACCCTAGCCCTCATTCTGAGCTCCACAGTCCTGTACCACACCTTGCCATCTTCCCTAAACTAGGCTTACTCCTTTAAGAATAGTGCCTTTATTAAGGGGTCATCAAATTACCACAATCGAGTATGTGGTCTGTTTCCTAATAGATAATACCGAGTTCAGCAATGTTTTCTGAGTGGCATGGTCCTGAATTCAGAGTGGGAAGTCTGTAAATATAGATTGTGAATTTGGGGTTTCTAAGACAGGAAGATGAGGGGGAAACACTGTATCGTAATTGTTTGAGTGTCAGGCTTTACAACAGGCATGAATGTGGCTTGTCAAGCTTACAGGAAATCCCTTCCCAGAAATCCTGGGTTGTGTTTGTAGGTCCACAGTGAAGCATATAACCAGGCCTCCGCTGCCTTTGAAGACTGCCTGGTGAACACACCATTCTCTCTTATTCCTTTGCACTGTTTTCTAAAGAAAGAGAACATTGAACTTGAACTGACAAGGAGGAAGAAGGGAAGCTGTGAAAGGCTTCCTTCTCCAGAGACTCTTCAAAAACAGAAAGACAACCATCTGTCTGGACAGGCGGAGGCAGGGTGATGCATGGAGGATTGATTGTTTGATTCATTTCATTTTTTTTTTTTGCAGAGGTTTGAAAGTGAATGTTAGCACAAAATTTTTGAATGCCATGTATATCATTCTATTTCAAATGTGTGCGATTCACAAGATGAGTCTGGGAATTCAGCACAGTATTTAGATCTTAAAAGGATATGACTTTTTCATAAATTCGCAGAAGATGGGAACAAGCACAAGACCTATCTTAAGGTCAATTTTCTGATGCGTTGGGAAGTTATTTCTCTAACGTAGCAGAGCCAAGGGATTTGAATGAAGTGGGAGGACGCTACGTGGACAGAGTGAAATGTTATGGAAGCAGATTACTTAGGAAGGTGTCTATTTCACCTCACTTCCCTCACACCTGGGGCTTCATCTTAATTATAGAGTAGTCAAGCTGGGAGGGACTTAAGAGATTAATCTAACACCATTTTCTTACTTTCCAGTTGAGGAAACTAAGCCATTGAAAATTACGTGGGTTTGCCTCAACTCCCATAATGGGTACGTGAGCTTGATTAAGTCTAACTTTTCATTTCCAAGAATTTTTTTTCATTTTTCTTCCTTTTAAATAAGTGGCCTGTTCCATAGAAAATATGGAACTCCATACTCAGAAGTTATGAATTGGGCAGCACCTGTGGCTCAGTGAGTGAGGTGCTGGCCCCATATACCAAGGGTGGTGGGTTCAAACCCGGCCCCAGGCAAACTGCAATAACAAAAAATAGCTGGGTGTTGTGGTGGGTGCCTGTAGTCCTAGCTACTCGGGAGGCTGAGGCAAGAGAATCGCCTGAGCCCAGGAGTTGGAGGTTGCTGTGAGTTGTGTGATGCCACGGCACTCTACCCAGGGCGATAAGTGAGACTCTGTCTATAAAATAAAATAAAAATCTTAAAAAAAAAGAAGTTATGAATTAAATCCAGATTTGTTTTAGAGTCCCTGCCCACATGTCCCTAAATCTACAAAGGAAGAAAGATGATCTTAGCTAATGAAGGGAGGAGAATGATGCAGTTGTCACCACCCCAGGCAGGGTATATGGCCCACTCTGAGGGCACAGGAAGTGTTGAAGTGACCTGGGGGGCTTTGAATAAACTAATGCCTTGGCTTCATGGAGGGAAGAGTAACTTCTGGGGCCAGGCCAGTCTCAATACCCTTGTTGATCACTGAAGAAGGGCAACTGGGCTCTATTTAGGGTTCCTAGGAGAACTGTCTTGATTCTTCCTGACTGTGGCCTAATACTCAGAGGCCAGCTTCCCTGAGAAAGTACGTAAACTACTAATTAAGCAAACTGCAAAACGCTTCTGATATTGCCTAATATTTCGAATGCTATTTGTGTTTCTTTTCAAACTGCTGAATTTTTATACTTTCTGGAGCAAGTTTTATATTTAAGGAATAATTATCCCAATTCATTTTGAGGACCAACGAGAAAAGATTTGTTACAAAGTAGTGATTTTAGTTAAGGCCCAGACACTCTCCTCCCTTAAATCATTTCAAAAGTACTTGTTTAAGATCATCCACACACTTCTCGTGTACACGCAAATGTGCATAGAGATGGTCGCTCTGCACACACATAGCTGAACCGGGACTCTACTCCAAGCCTTGAACTCACAGAGTGCTACCCCTGCCTCAGTGCAATCCTCTTGCTCATATCTAAGAAATATGTCACTCAGCAAAATACTTTCTTCTTAGCCCAAACTATTCGCAGATAAGAATTGTTAGTTGCTTATCTCACTTTAAACCTCCTCTATGTAAAAAGTAAGACTTTCTTAATTTTTAAAAATCAGTTCCATTTTTATTATAAGCTCCCATCTCAGCAGATGGTAGAACCCTAATCATAGTCCGTCTGGGGGAAGCCTTTCCTGTGGTGTGGTCTCTTTCCTGGGTGTAGTGGGGTTCCCCACCTCATTTGCCTCATCTCTCTTGGCCTCACCCTCCCTTGCTCCTGGTTGCCTCTATGTGTGCGCCTCTCCTGTCTGACATATGCCTTGTGGTGTGTAAGTCACGGAAACTCCAAGGGTGGTGGGATGTGCTGGCCCAGGGCAGGGCCGGATCTGGGTACTCATGGAATGACAGGGTTGTTGCTGTGCTCTAAGACCTAGATTGTCATTAATAACAGTAAAGAGGAGAGAGGGCTCACGAATATCTGCTAAGTAAAACATGGGCAGAATTTGGGAATTGAATGGATAAGGGCAATCTGATGCTCCCAGTACGCTGGTTCGTGATACAGGTGAAGCATTTGACCGAGATAGCATCAGAAGAGGCGAAGCTGGTTGGGGGCATTGTATGAGCTGTGGAGAGGCAGCGAGTTCTGCTCTAGGTGTTGGGGGTGGGGTGGGGAATTGGAGCTTCACATTATACAGATGTCAATGGAGCCCGGTCAAGATCCCCTTACTGCGTGGCTCAAGCCATTCCCCAGCTGCTACAGGAGAGAAAGCAAACAGTTCACACAGCATCTTTCTACATCCCTGTCGGTGCTTAGCTCAGTGGCTCCCAAACTTGTCTGCACAATAGAATCTCCCGGGAGCTTTAAAAAATTTCCACATCCAAACCTCACCCCAAACCAATTAAGATGTAACCTCTGGAGGCAGGACTTTGGCATCAGTAGTGTTCAAAGCTTTTCAGGCGATTCCACAGTAGATGTGGCTGCCTGGAGGAAGGGAGCCAGCTCTTGCTGATGCCTGCGATCTCTTCGCCGTTTTCTGGTTGTTTGTGATCAAAGGCTCAGTGACCATATGTGCCAGGAGGGAGGAGGTTGAATAGCTCAGCTCCCTTACCTCAAGGTGGGACGAGCTCCAGTGCCATTCTTTCCCCAGAGTTCCCTTTGGGATCCAACTGAAATTAGACATCTGATATTTTTAATTATTTGTCTGAACTTAAGGGATACAAGTGCAATTCTGTTAGATGAGTATGTTTGGTAGTGAAGAGCTTTTATTGTGTTCCTCACCTGAGTACAATGGACCCGTCAACTGATTTTTCATCACTCCCTTCCCAGGCTCCGCCCCTCCGGGTCTCACCATTTATCATTTTGTTGCCCACAACCACGCTCACACATCATTCAGCTCCCACTTATAATGAGGACACGCAGTATTTGGCTTTGGTTTCTGAGTTGTTTTATTTAAGATGACGGCGTCCAGTTCCATGTGACTGCATAGACGCAATTTCATTCTTTTTTATGGCTAAGTAGTATTTCATTGTACGTATACACTACATTTTCTTTATCCAGTCCTCTGAGGATGGACACGTAGGTTGATTGCCTATCTTTGCCAGTGTGAACAGTACTTTGATAAACACATAAGCGTAGCTGTCTTTTTGATACAATGATTTCTTTTCCTGGTAGATGCCCAGTAGTGGGATTGCTGAATCAAATAGTAGTCATCCTTTTAGTTCTTCGAGAAATCTCCATACTATTTTCCATATCGGTTCTTTTTTTTTTTTTTTATCATGAGTTCATTTTCATTCATCACCCAGTCTGTGAGTAAATCTGTTGGGTGGCTTATTCATTACTTATTCACATTCAAACACAGGGAAGACAACGTAATCAATATCATTTTTAAACAAAAGAACAATAACACATATTTTTCCATACACATTTATCTTTTCTTACAGTCAAATTCACTTAACATTTTAATAAGTGGCTTTTCCATATAACTTCATAGTATGGTGTCATGAGAAAAGGAAAGATTTTTAATCCCAAGAATCAATGAATTGTTAGGAAAGTACCTTTATAATATAAAGAAAAAGCAGAAAATTAACACAAATGCCAAGGACCCTTAAGAGCTGTGCTCTGTGCTAGTCAACCTTTGGTTTTTTAAAAAAATACTGATACATAATAGCTCATCTTTGCTCATCATTTCCCCCCCAGCCTGTCCTCCTCCTTCCTCTCCCTTATAGGTTTCTTTCCAGAGCACTCCCTCAATAAGCCCCTGGGACAAGAATTCTCATCTCAAGATCTGCTTCTAGGAAACCCAGCTTAAGACAAAAGTGGACAGTCAGAGACGGCAGTTGGGCACCTTGTTAATTCTAACATTTTAAGCTTCCAAGAGACTCAAGCCGACTTAGAAGCAAAAGAGAGAGAACCAGAATAGAATTAAGACCAGAAGGAGAATTGGAATTAGTGAGGTGAGGCATGATGAGGAAGATGAAGTTTGGAGGAGACTCTGGCTCAGTGATTTTCACACTGGTGTGCCCCCCACATTTTTAAGGATCATTCATTAAATTGTTTTAGAAAAAAGGTTTAAAGCACAGGAACTATATTCTTTTTTTTTTTTTACTTTTTTTGATCAGCATAATTTAAATGCACTGCAGAAGTTTCACTACAGGCTCAAGTGTGCCGTGAGATACAAAAGCTTGAAAAACACTGCTGTAGGGGGTGGTATGAAGAATCTGCTTTTTGTATTCAGTTGGGTCTGGCGTAGTCTTCCTGGTACCAGATCATTCATTCATTCATTTGTTAATTCACCAGTCACCCACTGATGAAGTCTCTGTCATATGTCTGACCGTGGATTAGACACAACATTTTAAAAAATAAAGACTTAATCTCATGGAAGTTTATATCTTAGTTATTAGACTTTCAGAGGAACAGTGGGCACACATGCTATCCCACAGCAGGGTGACCTTTGCTGTCTCCTGGACCTCCTGTCCTATCAAATCAGTCAGTCATTCATTTGTGAAGTACTTGTCATACGTTCCACACTATAGCAGGCACCAAATTTGAAAGAGATTTTAATCTCATAGAGGTTCACGATTTAGTCATCAGACTTTAGTAAGAGCCGCCGACACACAAACTATCACGACACAGTGTCACTGTTGTATAAGCGCAAAGGGGAAACAGCTAGTGCTGACGTAGGATAAAATACTTCACAGAAGAGACACGGTTGGCACCGCGAGTGACAGGGTGAGTTTAGATGTGCTTTTGGTGTGAAAAGGGACTGACTTTGTACGTGAACGGGACCAAGGCCTTAAGTTGAATTAGCCTGCTAGAAAGTCAGCATTGTGTATGGAGCAAGGGATTCATCTTTCTCCTGGATATCTCAAATTGCAAAAACTATCTGGATCTTACTTTAAAAATGCTTCTTTTTCTAAAAAAATTCTATAACCAAGAACGGTGGGAAAAGGAGTAATTTTTCTCTGGGCAAAAGATCTTACGGAATTTTTATCTTGGGTGAAGTAAGAAATTTCTGTTTACACTTCTGAGTAAGCTGACACCCTTGCATGCTGCCCTCAGTAAACAACAGGCAGGTCGATAAAATATTTAAGCGATGGACAGCCTTACTCCGGCATGCCTTCTCCGATCTTTTCTACCTGTGAAAATCTCAGTCGTGCTGAAAATCCTTGGTCAAGTTTCAAATTTCCCTTGAAAGTTGTAGTGCTCCCAGCAGCCCACCATTCCTGACTCTCTTTTGCTTGTCTCAGAATTTTCCTCCACTAATTTCTTTTTAATATACTCGTTAACTCAATATGCTTATGATTATATTCAGATACGCTTCTACAGTATTCATTAAATAAGTGGACTGGCTCATTGGTAGGTTGTAGCATTTTTTTTTTTTTTTTTGAGACAGAGTTTCACTATGTTGCCTTCAGTAGAGTGCTGTGGTGTCACAGCTCTCAGCAACCTCAAACTCTTGGGCTTAAGCAATTCTCCTGCCTCAGCCTCCCGAGTAGCTGGGATTATAGGCGCCTGACACAACACCTGGCTATTTTTTGGTTGCAATTGTCATTGTTGTTTAGCAGGCTTGGGCTGGGCTTGAACCCACCAGCTTTGGTGTATGTCCCTATTCACTGAGCTAATGGGTGCTGAGCCTGGGTTATAGCATCTTAAAATATCAGCAGAGAAGCATGTGATAATTAGAGATTCCAGTGTTATTGACTTGAATATCAAATTGATACAGGGATCCCCCTTTCAGGGCTGGATGGGGTCCCCCATATTTTAGGCCTCAGAAATCAGTGTCATTACCAACCCCCATCTCTAGACACAAATAGGCCCTTTCCAGGCTGAATCCAAACAAGATCAGGGGGGAAAAAAAAAAAGCCTGATCCGAATGTCATCTAGGCAGTTCCTCCTGGAGTAGGGAGCACACACCCTAATGCCTTTCTTGGGGAAAGGGCTACAAGGACTACATTCCTGGGCTAATTTAGTATTATCTTCTGTTTGCAGGCACCTGGCCAATTATGTCAGGTTCCAGATGTATATGTCCCCCAAACCCCTACCTGCAGGATAGGAAAAGCATGTAACAGCCTAGACAGCAGTCAGCCTGGGCTGCACGGCCCCCCTCTGTGGCAGATATTCTCTTTCCCCTCTTTCTCTTATCTGTCTTTTTTATCTTTCTGTCCTTTTGCTTATTCATGTGACCAGTGATTTCATTCTTCAAACCCTGAAGACCCAACACAGAGAGAGAAATTCTGGCTACAAAATTATAAACATTTCCTTTACAGGGATTCGATGCAGTTTGATTCTGTTCCACAAGAATCTGTGAATAAGTGAGGACATTGCACCCAAAGTCCATTTTTGCCCCCCCCTTCTGAATCATTTCCTTGATGATTTATTTTCCCTAATCCCTGTACTTTTCTGATTTCAGTGAAGATTTACTGCCATCAGGTAGCAGATCAGAAGGATCAGTGTCTTTAGGAGGCATGGGGTGGGGTACTACTCAGCCAGAAAGAGGATAAATTACTGCCTTCTGCAGCAATTTGGATGGAACTGGAGACCACTGTCCTCAGGGAAGCAAGAATGAAAAAACAAGCACCACATGTATTAAATTTGAACTAACCTAGGGGCACAAAAGTACACAGAGGGAATTAAAATCACTGGGAAATGGAGCAAGGAGTACGAGGGAGGGGAGAAAACCTACCTAAGGGTTGCAATGAACTCTATTGAGCGATGAGCACACTTAGAGCCCTTAAGCATTGCAAAAGTGATCCGAGTCAGCACTGTGGCTCACACCTGTAATCCCAGCACTTGGGAGACCAAGGCGGGTGGATTGTCTGAGCTCTCAGGTTTGAGACCAACTTGAGCCAGAGTGTGACTCCATCTCTAAAAAATAGCCAGGCATTGTGGCAGGCACCTGTAGTCCCAGCTACTTGGGAGGCTGAAGCAAGAGATTCGCTTAAGCCCAAGAGTTTGAGGTTGCTGTGAGTTAAGATGTCAGGGCACTCTACCGAGGGTGACTAAATAAGACTGTCTAAAAACAAAATTAAAAAAAAAGAAAAGAAAAGTAACTGTTTCTTTTTTTTTTTTTTTTTTTTGGATGGGGCTGGGTTTGAACCTGCCACCTCCGGGATATGGGGCCAGCGCCCTACTCCTTTGAGCCATAGGCACCGCCCGCTTCTTTATTTTTTAATTCAAAATATTATGGGAATACAAATGTTTTTTGTTACATGGATCACTTAAGAGGGGGAGATAAAATGAGCTTGATAGTGGTTGTTAAAAGGAGGGCTGAAGAGGGACAGGCAGTTTTACTTGCTTTACTGAAAGTGCATTTACAGAAATGAAAACTTGTAATTGGACAGGTAGATAAACTAACAAACAAAATGACCATTAAAGAAAGCTTTGTAAAATGGACATTGAAAGGCACACTTCTTGAAAATCATAATTTTTAATCTCAAAATTGTTTGTTTCGTTGTGCGAGGTCATGTTGTCCTGGACTGACAAAAGTCATCTTCCAGAGAAATCCATTTCTGAGAAGTTGCCTTTACAAATACTGTTACTATGTTTCCCAAACAGGTTCGCATGGACTTACTGGTGAAAGGATACAGTGTAATTCTGAAAATGACTGGTGGCCTTTCACTATCTTTTCTTTAGGTTATGAATTTAAAATCATAGAGACTATTTTTCTTTTTCTTCAGTATTTTTCTCATGAGAAAGAGAGAAAAACTTAGCATGCAAAATATTGAGAAGTAAAATATAAATACACATGGAATCAAGAGAAGGACTGGTAAGGGTTTATCATGAAAGATTTCTACCAGTTGGGGAAATCTGGGGGCACAGACAGACAATCCAGCAGCCTTGGCCTTGGCCTCCCAGACTGCTGGGATTACAGGCAGGAGCCACCATGCCCAGTACGTGAGAAGTACTGGGAACTGAGTTTATTTACAAGTGAAACAGACCCGTGCGAAAGTGAAGGAGCTAAGAAAATTTCACTCCCAAATATGATTCCTTGGTATAAGGGTTATTTTGAATTGAAGGCTATTCATAATCAAGAAACTCTGAATGAAGATTTTCCTCTATCTACCTAAAATCTTAAAGGGCTGCTAGACTCCTTATCACGGGCTAATAGACCTGGCCCTGAGGTCATTTGCAGCACAGTCCCTGTGTCAGGTTAATTTACTAATCAATCTGTTTCCTTCCATCTACCCATCCCCTGATAGCAACCACTTACTATACACCTGTACTTTCCAGTTTCTCTCCCCCTCCCTTCTAAAAGGCATCTTTAAAAGCCACTGACTAGCAGCAGTGGGACTTTGGGAAATCATTCTTGTAGTTCCGCCCATGCTCGCAGTATTTGGAAGTAAATTTTTCTCTTATAAATCTTTCTCACCATAACTATGAGTTGATCTTTCCAGCGAACCAACCTAGGGGAAAAGGGCAAGATTCCCTGAAACCCCAACAAAAGCCAGGGACCATCTTCCTGGGGAGGGTGTCTGAAAGGATGTGTGTTTACAGAAACTCAGAGACGGCATTTAGTTCTGTAGCATCGTATTTAAAGAGATCTAGGGTGACTAAACAGAATTTCTGGAGCTCATGTAAAGAGATGTATTACGGATACAGGAATATCTCACAACAGGAGTTCCTCTGCCTGTGTGAGTCCTGAATTACTGAAAGATCTAAGGGAGTCATTAAAATTTGACTCCTTTTCATAAATCTATTATCTGTTATCTGTGATCAGACACAGGGCATCTTCAAGATGAGAATGCCATTGCCAGGAAAACAGGCCTTTTGTTTAATTCACAATTGCATCCTAGTGCCTAGAACAGCAATTCTCAACCTGTGGGTCCCAACCCCTTTGTAACAATGAAAATACATCCTGCATATCAAATATTTACATTATGATTCATAACAGTAGCAAAATTGCCGTTATGAAGTAGCAACAGAATAATTTTATGGTTGGGGGGATCACCACAACATGAGGAACTGTATTAAAGGATCACGGCATTAGGAGGCATTAGGAGGTTGAGAACCACTGGCCTAGAAAGTGTCTGGAATAGTCTAAAGTCCAATACATATTTAAGCACTTGAATTAATTGGTAAACACTGAACTATGTGTTGTGGAGGAAATAAAGGGTCAGTAATCTATAGTTTTCTTTTTTTAGTTATTAAGCGATACATAATAGTTCATATTTATGGGGTACAGTGTGATATTTCAATTTGTACACACAATGTGGGTAATTAGCAAATCAAGATAATTAGCACATCTATCACCTTAAATACTTATCATTTCTATGTGTTAGGAACAGTCAAAATCCTCTCTTCTAGCAAATTGAGAATATATACTGTGTTCCCCCGAAAATAAGACACTGTTTTATATTTATTTTTTTTCCTCAAGAAGACACTGTAGAGCTTATTTTTAGGGGATGTCTTATTTTTATTAAGTATAATACAACAATCTACATTTATTCAAGTACCGTTAAGTCTGGAACCTGACAGGGGGAGCTGACCTTGTTGTTGGGGCTGGTGCTAGTGATGCGTGGACTCCTCTCCCCTAGCTGTTTGCACGTGTGCAATAGGATGCCTGCAACTGCAGTTACCACATGCGCACCAGTGCAAGTGTGAATGGCTCAGAGAAAGGAGCTGTGGCAGATAAAAGGTATTCCAGTCTTCTTTACTGCGCCGGGCCAAAATGGCTGCATTGCCACGCCCATCACTAGGTCTTATTATTGGGGTAGGCCTTATATTTAACAAATGCATAGAAATCCTGCTAGGGCTTATTTTTGGGGTAGGTCTTATTTTTGGGGAAACACGGTAATACATGATGATTACCTATGCTCATCCCATGCTATGACAGAACAATAGAATTTATTCCTTCATCTAGCTGTAATTTTATTACATAGTTCTTTACTCCATTAAGCTTACTGCTCTTACATTTAGAAATTAGAGCCATTTAAGAGTGGATTATTTTTGAAAAGCGTGCTCATGATTTGAATGTAGTCAAAGTGGTTTTTAATGTGTTCTGAGCTTACCCACGGGCTAAGTTGGTTTCTCCTTCTCGGTCACTGAACAGCCCAGTAGCGTCTATGCCTGGTTAGCGGAACCACCGGAGATGAAATTAGGATCTGAACTATATTAGCTGCTCAGGGAGCTTCTGCATCTTTCTAAGCACAAATTTTCAACTCTTATTCAATTCAAAAGTAAGAAGCAACTGTAGAAAAGAATTCATACTAATAACAAAAATTCCTTCTCTTCGCATAGACCACGATATGACCCTGTAGGCATTTATACTGGGTGAAACAATTTCTCTTCTCATAAAAAATCAGGAGCTTACTTATAAAATTAAGTAATGACACTTTGCTAGGCCAGTGGTGATGTATGCAGCAAGCATGCGCTATATGTTAGAGTTACGTCCATCACAATGCAGCCCGAGTGACCATAGCTGACTAATGAGGGCCCAAGTAAACACTCTTGACATTTGAATGCTAACTGTTATTACCGCTAGAGAGTAGACTATATTGAAGGCTATATTTAGAAAGGAATACATGGATTTTCCTCGTATGAGGTTTCTTGTCGGTATTCTTGCCAGCTTTCGTTAATCATTGTGCATTCATAATTGGCGTGTTTGCCTTAAATAAAGGCAGGAAGCCCAACGTGAGAGGAGAAATAGCTCTAACAAAATTAAACGTAGCCTCATCTTCCCTTCAGCTGCAGCAAAAATTAGTTGGCACTGGCAGAGGCTGGGCAAATTGTATGGTTTAAACTGGGTAGAGGAATTAAGAAAAATTGTGGCAAAATATACATAATGTAGAATTTACCACCTTAACCATTTCTAAGGGCATGGAGTAAATTCAGTGGCATTAAGTAAATTCACCTTGTTGTGCAGCCATTTCCATCATCCATTTCCAGGACTCTTTTCGTCTTATAAAACTGAACACTATACCCACTGAACAATGACGTCCATTCCCTGGCAACCACTACTATCCCACTCCCTGTCTTGTCTTCATGAATCTGGGTACTCTAGGGACCTCATTTAAGCAAAAATGATACAGGGCTCCCCCATTCAAGGCTGGACAGGGTACCCCAATTTCCTAGGCCTGGGCAATTTCATGAAGGGAATGCCCTGACATTTTGCCTCAAGCTGGAGGGGCTGCACTCATTCATTTCTTAACATGCTCTTTAACATTGAAAAGATGTCTTCCACCTACCAAGTCCTGGCCAAATGTAATTCTCAAGACTTTATACCCCTAGACAAAGGACCCACATGGAGACTTCCCATCTTCGGTCTTCCCCTCTGCCAGACGCTGTCGTGCTTTTTAGCCCTTCTATACTCTTTTCTATCTAATAAACCCTGTCTTACCACTGGTCTGTGGTCCATGGGTTCATTCTTTGATTCTCCAAGACCAAGGACCTACTGCAGAAAGAAATTCTGGTAACAAAACTATACAGCATTTGTTCTTTGGCGACTGGCTTATTTCGTTTAACATAATGTTCTCAAGGTTTATCTGTGTTTTAACATATCAGAACTTCTGTTCTTAACAAAAGGCTGAATAATGTTGCCTTCTATGTGTACGCCATATTTTGCTTATCTATTTGTCTGCTGGTGGATACTGGGTTTCTTCCACCCCTTGACTATCGTGAATAAGGCTGTCTTGAACCTGAGTGTACAAATATCTGTCCAAGTCTCAGATTTCTTCCAGATGTATACATGGAGGTGGGATTTCTGGATCAGATGGCTATTTTTAATTTTTTCGGAACTGCTATACTGTTTTTCCACACCATCAGGAAGAGCTATTTTTGAGCTCGGGAGAAGCAGCCCTCCAGTTTCTCACTTTAGTCTTGGAAGAAGCCAGGATAGGACCCTGTCTGGTATCCCTGGTGATGTTTCCATTGGTTTTGTTTGGAGAACACTGTCATACTTTTCTTTTTCTATTTAATCATTCTATTACTTTTCCATTAAAAATTAAAGGTGATTTTGGGGTCACTGGTAAGAGTGCTAGTTTGAAGATAGTATCCTTGGAAAAAGAACAAAGGAAATGACTTAAGTTAAAGTTTATTTATTGCCCTTATATCACACCACCTTTTATGAAAATGCCTAACAATTATTGAATACTTGCTAGGTACCAGGGACTTTGTAAATGTAGAAAAATAAATATTTTGTATTGTTTTAAATATCTTCACCTTTATACTGTTTTAAATAGATTCATTTATTTTATTTTCACTTCTATAAATTTCTTGCTTACAAATAATGTTCTACCTTAAAAAGAAAATACCAAGATATTATATTATAATATATTTTATCATAAGGTCAAAGATCTTATATTATGTCACAATAAGATCAATGAGACCACAATTAGCAGGTTAATTTTCAAGAGATATATGAGCAAATTCAAATTTTATGACTAAAAGGTCTATTTGATAACTATTCTAATTTCTTATTTGACCCCTAAGTTTAGGTGGGTACTTTTGATTTTTGTAGTCTTTCATTATTGAGTTTATCTTTACGTTGTTGTTTTCTAATTTAAATGCCTCAGACCAGACAAAATGGACTATTAGGTACTCATTATTTGTTGAGACTTGTTTTATAACCTAAAACACTATTAAATTCTCAATGGAGATGGTTTTTGATTTTTCTCTGCACTTCAGAGCTTATGTTGAGAGCAGTTTCTTATTGTCTTGGCAGATAACCGGTTTTTCTTACTCAGTGTTTCATTATAAGTGTAGCTATTGACAGCCCAAGATTTCTATGGAGACCTAATCTCTTGCTCTGAACATTTTATGAGCTTAAAATTTTGTGCTCTATTAGCAAATGTATGGTGGTTGAACCCCAAACTGTAGACTTCTAGTATGGTCAGTTATTGTGGAGCATGGCAGCCGCAGACCTAATTCCTTACCCTATTTTTAGCTCCGTCTTCATTTTTGGACCTTGGGTATGGTTTATTTACGTTTTTGGAATCTCAGTTATACACTTAAAAGAATGTTTATTGAAATATATAAATCCAGTCTTTCTGATACATACAGTTGAAAAGGCTTGGCCGGGTTAAGGCTGTCTAGCACAGGGCTGCCTGCACTTTTTCCTTTAGCTTCTTGAAGGTTGGTCTGATTTCTACTCCATTGGCCCCTTTTCTTCCTCCTTTGTAGCTTCATATAAATGTTTGGCCAGTCTGTATGTTTCACACAGTCTTCCATAGAAATCCCCATGGCTGGCTCGGCGCCTGTGGCTCAAGCAGCTAAGGCGCCAGCCACATACACCTAAGGTGGAGGGTTCAAATCCAGCCCGGGCCCGCCAAACAACAAAAATGGCTGCAACCAAAAAATAGCCGGGCATTGTGGTGGGCACCTGTAGTCCCAGCTACTTGGGAGGCTGAGGCAGGAGACTCGCTTGAGCCCAGGAGTTGGAGGTTGCTGTGAGCAGTGAAGCCACAGCACTGTACCCAGGGGGACAGCTTGAGGCTCTGTCTCAAAAAAAAAAAAAAAAAACAAAAAAAGAAATCCTCATGGCTTTCATCTGGCTGCTGCATGACCTCAGCCACCTTGAATAAGTTTGTAGCTTTCAGTCTTTTCTACACTGACAGAGATGAAATCAAGGTTGGGTCTAGGGTAAGAGGATGAAACCATTTAGCAGTCACCTGTAAACATCTACAAGTTCTGGATTTCCAGGCTATGAGAATATTGGTATTCTTATTTACAGTCTTAGCACAGTTCCTAAGGTAATACCTAGTCTTAAGAGTCCCTAAGGAACTGAGCCGAAGTTCTGGGAAAGTCAAGTGAATATTCAGGTTCCAGTTTTCCCTACTGTATCTATATAGACACAGCACAATATAATACTTTTAATACTGCACAAATTTTTCCAGTATAGCCAACAGGTGACCTTTGTTGAGCCGTAAGCCTTCAGAGCAAATATAACTATTGTACTTAATTCTATATTCTTTGGCCAATCTCTTACTCCTGTTTAACAGTTCAGTTTAGGTAAACAGCTATATCTCATTTTATAAGCTGACATTGCAAATAAAACTGGAATCTAATACAATTGGGACACAGGTTTTTTTCTTTTGAATCATTTTCTCTCTAATTTCTCACTTTACTAAAAACAAATTATAGCAGAACTAATTTAATTGCCAAAAATAAACTGTACTTTCAGTATACTGGATTTGATTATTTGCATAAAGGGCAGCAAGAATAATTATTAGCCACCTTGCTTTTCTTCCTTTTAAAATCAGCTTTACTGGAACCTTTTGTAAGGAATCTCAGGTCAGACTTGAAAGCTTTTCACGAGCTCAGGTTTCATCTGTGCCATTAGATACCTGTATGCATTGGGTAAATTCCTTTTTTCTTGAGGTCCCAAAGCAAGCTGTGATTCCTGGACCTGTCAGAAAGTGACATTCTTTACTCACCATAGATCAGGAAATGTTATTGGTGAGGTATCTGGCCAGTCTTTCCAACAGGTTTTTTTATTGGCCTTATAAAGTCAACCTTAATTCCTTAATGTAATCTGGACACCTCTGAAAATGCTATTCCAGTCAATACCTTGGTAAAATCACCAGTGCCTTTCACTCTGTCCTATAGAACAAAGCAGATTCTTATTGGATTTATGCAAATAATTGTATTGTCAGAAATTAGGAATACTTACAAATGGTTTTTAAATTCTGGAGAAATCAAGGACAGAGAAAAAAATAAATATTTCAAATTTTGTTCCTAAGTACATATATTGCTGGAAGCTACAAATAGCTTAAAAGATAGAAACGACTTTCTTGACTTCTGGAAAATAGAACACAGAATCAGCAATGTTTCAAACAAAAAGTTACAACGAATCAGCTTGGTTCCATGTAACAGATTTTTGTTGTTTGAAGTTAGGTTAGCATTACACACAGACGTGTTAGCTTTCTAGTTAAAGTCCTGAAGTTTGCTTCTAGTTCAATGGTATTTAATCTTCAAAGTCATCAGAAATTTGAAATTGAGAGGACTTGCCACCATTTTCTACTACTTTCCTTGAAGGACAAACTTTGGATTTAGCCAGTTATACACACACTTTCTGAGATGAGTTAAAATTATTAGTAACAACATACACTAAGACAGACCAAGATTTTATAATATAGAACATATATATAAACATAAGCCACAGCAAATCAACCACCATTTCATATTTGACAGTATTTCCTATACATTTGTAACATACTAAATAAGCTTAATATGTCTTTCTCAGACTTTCAATGGTTTTAATCTTTTAAAAAGACCAAATTTAGAGTTTTGATTTTGGAAGGTTTGTCAAATAGCAAAGGCTTATAACATTTGTTCAAACAGGATTACAAGGCAATACAATTGAATCACTTGCAAATTCTTTCACAAATTCCTTTTATTCAACCTGTGCAGGCAATTTGAAAACATTCAAAAACTTTCTGGTTTTCCCTGCCTTTCTTTGTTTTAAACAACCATTCTGTTTAAGAACAAAATTTACTACATAAGGTCTTTTCTTACGCAATGCCATTTTCCTTTCTGTCTAATTTTTCTGACTCTCAAAAAACCACTTTTCATAAAACAGGTTCACAGTTTACTATAAAGTTAATTATTCACTTGGCTAAACTGATAATTAGAGGTTTAAGAGGCAAGAATCTTATTCTTTGAGAAAGACTCTGTGTCCCAAACAATACATTTTAGAGACTCTAATGTTGAGAAGATATATGGACAGAAAAGAGAAAATATGGTATAAAAACAGTTGGATTGGCCATAGCTCAGTATTTGCTCGCTTGCTCTATCTATCTATCTATCTATCTATCTATCTTTTTTGAGACAGAGTCTCACTATGTCGCCCTTGGTAAAGTGCTGTGGTATCACAGTTCACAGCAACCTCAAACTCTTGGGCTAAAGTGATTCTCTTGCCCTAGCCTCCCAAGTAGCTGGGACTATAGGTGCCTACCATGCCTATCTATTTTGTTGTTCTTGTTGCTGAAGTTGCCAGGTGGGCTTTGAACCTGCCAGCCCTGGTGTATGTGGCTGCTGCAGAGCTACAGGCATTGAGCCATTATTTGCCTTATTTAAATACAGTTTGAGCAGGGCACTGTGGCCCATGCCTATAATACCAGCACTGTGGGAGTCTTAGGCAGGAGGATTGCTTGAGCTCAGGATTCTGAGGCTTGTCTGAGCAAGAGTGAAACCCTGACTCATGAAAAAAATGGAAAAATCAAAATAATGACTAATTCTCACATAAATTGGATTATAAAAACAAGGAAATAAAATAAAATAGTGGCTAATTCTAACATAAATTGGATAAAAAAGAAAAGAATGGAAAAACCCAGCTGGGCGCCTTGGTAAGCACCTGGAATCCCAGCAGCTTTGGAGGCTGAGGCAGCAGGATGCCCACAGCCTAAGTCTGAGGTTGCAGTGAGCTACTATGCCATTGCACTCTGCTAAGAGCAGAGGGTAGAGCTCTGTCTCAACAAAAAAACAAACAAACAAAAAACCCAAGGAAAAAATTAGTTTGAACAGGTGGACATTTTTGATTGGCCAAAATTCTATGATCCACAGAGAGGAGAGAATAGAAAGGAGTGAAAAATGAATGGAGCAGACTTTATTGAGGACAAGCAGCTGAAGTTTTATCTTATAAGTAAAACTAATAAGTTTAACTAAGGTTATTATGTAGATAGAGATGCAAGAAGTAGTTTAAGAGGTAGAGAAAGTTTTTCATAAGATCTACCAAAGTTATGAACAAGATGTAACTTATAATTTTGTCCAGTCATATTTTCTAGGATGTCAGTTGATCAGTTATTTAGAAATATTTAAAACTATCTTATATCTCTATACAATATAGGAAAGCAAAAGTTGAGCATAGAAGGGATGGTACTTCATTAGGCATACTAATGAATGGTATAAGTGATAAGCATTAAATGAAAACAGGTTCATTTTCTGTTCAAGAATTGAACTTAAGGCTGCTGAGATGAAAATAGAGAATTTTAATCATTAGAGTATGAAACAAAGGACCATTATTTAAAAGTTTTCTTTTTTATCTGTTTGTTTTAAATCAGATATTTGTTATTTAATTTTGTCAGATTTTTTTATAGCTAGCCCCAGTATCATGTGTTTTTCTTTTAATCTAATTTCTGTATTAATATACTTTAATCATACATTTATAAGTCTTTCAATTTAAAGGGTCCATCTTTGATCATAATCACAATGGTATATTTGTTCCAAAAGTGACTCAATCCAGTGTCTCTTTATAAGGCCCAATGCCTCTTCATGGAAAAGATCATTTCCAAGATCCCCCAAAATTCATTCTCAGAAATAGACTTATGATAGAATAGACAATAATCTCACATCTCAGAGCTTGACACGTTCAGTACACACAGTGTGCTTCTTAGAATCTTACATGTTTCAGACTCCCAGTCTTTCTAGACCGGCCACCTAACAGATTCCTGACAAAACATGTCCCCTGGATGGCAGAGACTGAGGAGAACATTCTCACTCAGTCAGAAAGTCAAGTTTAGAGACATAAAACAGGACAAGAAGGAAACCTCATTTTGTTTCAAGGATCCTCAGTAAAGTTCATCTTAAGACACTGGATTAGTCAGAATTGTGTAACTGGCTATTATTCAGAGCTGATGTGAACAGAGAGCTGACGGGGAGAGAGGCCTGAGTTCCTCCTATGGTAACCCTCTTTAGACAAGCAACAAAACAAAAATAAGCAATAATAATGACAGTGATTAGAATCTATTTATCAGAGGAGATGAAATAAAACAATATGAATATTTATACACCACAAAGTACCTACAAATATACCAATACCAGAGTCGTTTATAAGACTAGTCACCAACAAAAATGTTTCTCTCTTTAATCTTAAATATAGGAGGACAGAGATCTTCTACCATCTGATCAACCAGAGCCCACAGAGAGGAAGGCCAGGCAACCAACTAGTGAGTAAAATATCTTTCCAGCTGCTGGCTGGTGTCGGGGTTCCAATCTTCCTGCTGTGGCTTTCGGGAGAGTAGACTGGCTTTGAGATCCTGCTGACTACTAAACTGTAGAGATCACGGCAAAACCTGCCCTTTTCCGTTGGTTGGTTCGTTGAAAGATCAACTCACAGTTATGGTAGATTAATAAGAGAAAGGTTTATTTCCAAATACCATGTTCATGGGGGGGGTCAGAGACCTTTATAAATGCCTTTTGGAAGGGGAGGAGAAAGTGGAAAGTGTATGGGCAGCAAGTGGTTGCTAGGAAGGATGTGTGTGGATGGGTGGAAATAGATTTGTTTGTAGATTAACTTGAGAGACAGGTCTCCTGCTTCAAATGACCTTGGAGCCAGGTCTATTAGCATGTGATAAAGAAGTCTGCAACCAACCACCTCAGATTCCCAATCAGGCTACTCAGGTTTTATGTAGATGGAGTAAAGGCCTCTTCCAATGCTTTTTGATCATGAACAGCCTTTAATTCAAAATATTCTTTATACCAAGGAGTCATATTTGGGGGCAAAATTTCTTTAACTCTTTCAATACTCTTAGTATGTTACTTCATCAGGAGTTGTATGATTTGGGGTGTTTGTTTCTTGAGTTACATTTTAATTTAATTTTTAAATGTTGCATTAGCTTATAAAATTAAAGATTGGCATATTTCACACTACAAATGGTAGAAAAGTTGTAATCATTTGATTTTTTTCTAATAGATTTTAGTCTATCTTTGATGATTTTCTAAAATTAGAAGAGAATATAGATAGATCATTGAGTAGAATATAAAATAGATTTGTGAACTTTAAGAGAGCATTGGAAAATAATGTCTTAATAGACCAACATGTCTGAGATTTTCTAAACCGGTGTAATAAGAATAAGATATTCATTAACTTCTTTGCCAATTATTACTATAGCTATCATGACAAGAGGCTATCAAACTCTTGATTAAGCAAAAGGACTATAACTCTATTTTTCCTTTATAAGTCACATCTGAGGCTATAGTAATATAGATAAATATTAGTAAGGAAAACATAGACACTCCGGTTTCCCATATGACAGTATTTCTGTAGCTGGTGTCCATTATAATTAGATATTTGTTTACATTTGGTAATCTAATGTCTAGTGGTGTTAGTTGATTCTATGGGAGTACCTAAGAGAAAGAAATGAGAGCTGAGATGGGACTCTTGGCAATGTCTACTACTTATGAAAATATAGAAGTGGACTCTAAAAAGATGGAGGAGTGGTTGTCAGATAGGAGGAAAATCAGGAACGACATCTTGCAAGCTTAAGGTGAAAGGAGTTGTCTAGAGTGCCAAGGCAGAGGTCAGCTTCGGACAAGAGTTGGTCAGCTTGTACCTAGAGGAGAAATGGGCTGCGAGAAGATGCAGGTAAATTTGCTTAGAGGTGTCAGGAGAAGGAAAAATATTGTTATTGAAGGAGTGAATTCATGACTCAGTGGTCCACAATTTTACATCTACTGCAAGGAAAAGTCTTACAGGTTTCAATTTCCAAAGATGCATTTGCTTGCCTTGTTTTATAGCACTGAATTTGGAATGAGATTCAGATCCCAGGCACCACTAGGCATACTACCTAGCACATGTCCCCATTCCTCATTTAATTTTGTTCTTATTTTACTTCAGTGGTTGCCAGAATTAACAGTCTGTGAGTTTTATATAAATAGCTTATAACCTGGGTGGGGTGCTCCGTAACAACCTGATTTTCTCCAAAAACTTGAAAGCATATTTTCTAAAAACAATTCCATATATTTGGGGAGTCAAAAAAATCATATATTTTATAATCTTCAGGTTTTCCCCTACCCATTGTGAAAATTAAATTACGTTCTGTAGTTCTAATTTGCTTTTTATAACTTTCTGTCCCTCTCTATTCTGTAGATATGGAATGCAGAGATCTCAGCCCCTTAAGTGAACACTCAGGCACACTTCCCATATCTTGTATACATTCTGAAAGAATGTTTCAGCTTACTCTTCCGACTCATTCTTTCACCTTAATCTAGGTCAGTTATTCTACTTAGCTCACCTATTGCATTTAAAAAAAAATAATTCAACCATTGCATTTTTAATTCTGAAAGTACTAAATACAGTAGAACATGTACATCTGATGCATGTCCAGACTATGAAAATTAGGTCAACTTAAGGAGGTGGTCAGGGTAGAGAGGTGGTCAACTATGGAGGTTCTACTCTATATTTTTTACAGTGGTTTCCTCCAACTTTGAATGTTTTCTTCTGCATATTCTATTAAACCTGACTTATCAAGTTGTAATTCTCTATTTTGTTGGCTTTGGGTCTCTCTTAAGTTTCCTTAAATATTTGGGCACATTTGATTGACCTCCCATTTCTTAGTGGCAATCCTTTTTTGCCTATCGTTGAATGTAGATTCCGATGACAAGAGCTTTGATGGTTGAACAAAATGGGTTAGAGCTGCACTTATTTTCCTTATGTATACAGTGCACCATCATAGACAAGAGAAAAAGACTTGAGATGGGTCTGGAGAGATAGCCTAGTAATGCTTTTTCCTATCAAACTAGAGCAATATGACAAAAACCAGTCACTGAAGAGACAGTGCAGGATACCTGCCTTTTGCAGAATCTCCTTCATGTTCTATGAATGTGCAAGAAATCTAGGTAAGATTTAGGTTCAGATGAATCTCAGGGGTCACTATTGGCTTTTTAAAGAGACGTCAAAGAGAAGAAGGTAGTCCTTGCCAAGGAAACACCTATGGAAATTTATCTGGGAAGTGGTATACTATTACCTAAATGGATCAGAAAAATTGAAGAGGGTTGGTGAGGCAATTTTAAGTACTAAATCTGCAAAGGATAACAAAAATATACGATGCAATTAAAATCCCTGCTTTTTGAGCATGAGTAGGTCCACAGATTAACTTGGGAGGGAACAAAAGATTACATAAGTATGAATCAGGTGTCTTGGATCTGACTTAAACAAACTCATTTGATCTTGGCAGAACAGTGCTGCTGCTCAAGGGATATGAGGACCAGCTCCAACAGTTGCGTTTTCTTCTTACACTTTGTATGATGAGATAATATTAGACTTGCAGAAGAAATGTAAGGATAGGGTTTGCAAATATCCCTTACCTAGCTTTCTTTAATATAGCATTATACATACTTATGGTATATTTATCTAAACTCAGAAATTACAAATGGTTCAATACTATCAACTGAACTACAGATTTTATTTAGGTTTTCCATTCCCCCTCCCAGTGATGTCTGGTTTCTCTTCCAGAATTCAATTCAGGATACCACATTGCTTTTAGTTACTCTATCTTGTTGATCTCGTCCAATCAATGACAATTTCCCAGTCTTTCCTGACCTTGGCAATCCTGAGGACGACAGGTCACGTATTTTGTAGAATGTCATTCAACCTGAACATGATGACGTTTTCTAATTTCTATGCCAAGGTTATAAACAGTTGTCTTTTTAGAGCTAAAAGACACATTTTTCTCTTTTCTGCCAGCTACCTAGTAGTGGGATATTTTCATTCTCCTTGTGATTCTTAAAAATCCAAACTTTATTAAGTTACTTGTCTCGTAGGACTCATTTTATTTTCCTTTAACAATAAAATCAAGGAGAATATCTTCTCTGTGGTTAGAGAACACTAAATTTCGATAATGTAGAGGTCAGAAATAAAATGAGTCCGTCATTAGGGGAAATCCCACATTCCACTGACTGTCTGAAAAGGCTGATCTTCAATAGCCACCATGCATTGGTATCGTCAGTGACTACTGGACAGTCATGACTGCAGGAGAGGTAATTTATCATAAAGAAGTTGCTCTTCTTGCCTAGAAACGATTTTCCAAACCAAACTTTGAAGGTAGTCAATAAACCACTTGATAAATTGTTTCAAAGAATTTTCAATATAAAATACCAAGGATAATTTAAAGAGAAAACCACCATTAAATCCAAATGTCTCTCAATCTGAACGACAATGTAGTTAGTTTCTTTCCAGTGAAATAATTGTTTTCCAGAACTCATGGTGCTTGATTCAGCTTCTTGAATGCAAATGGTTTATTGTGATTAAAGGGAAATAAGGTTAAAAGAGAGACACCAGATAGATTTTTCCTTGTAATCCTGAGAAGGAGTTCACATTGTTGACATCTTGCCCTTAACTTCTAACATCCAGGACTGTGAGACAATACATTTCTGTTGTTTCAGCAACGGAATTTGTGTCACTTTATTACAACTGCTCTAATAAATTAATACAGTAAGTTTTTGCAAGAAAATGTGTTTGATACTTTTTATTAATAAGACATCTGGATTAGTCTCAGTGGTATGTTGAAACTGGCTCTCTGTACTGCTTAATAGTTGATGTGAAAAATTCTTCCCAACTCTTTATTCAATAACATCACACCGGTAGGATGGTTCATAATGGAAGCATTTATACCATGAGACCGGCAAATGAAACGAATGAGGAAAATACAGGACTTTTTTTTTTTCTGAGCGCTAGTTGTTTAACATTTACCAGAATACCACATTAGAACTTGGCTAGATCATCTTACAAAGACTTCAATCAGGAGTGTTTATGATGATTCTGCCAGTTTTCCTAGGCTTGCCAGGGAGCAATGCATAGAAAAATTCCTCTAATTGCTAAAGGTGAAGAATTTATAACCGTGAAAACCAAGGGCAGTATATTATCACATTATCATTTTTTCAGATGATTGATGATGGTCATATTTCCGAATAAAAATTAAAATGTGTGAACATTAAAAAAGGGAGAATAAGGCAATAAATTTAGATTTTTGAAGGAGACGTAAACTAGGTACAGACAACTCAGGGATTCAAGACTGAATTTATTACTTTCCTATGTGGAATTAGGTGGTGTGAGTAAGTTTTGCTGTCACTCTCTTCTGCCTTGCAAATGTGACATTTTACTTTTGTATGTGTTTAGAGAAAAACAAACAAAAAAATTGCACGAGATGTAATGTTATAATCCTGGTAATGTTAGTTGAATAAACAATTTCCAGGGTATGGGTTAAAGCAGGCTAGGTCACTGGGATATTCAGATTTTGTCTTTATTTTTTTTATAACATAATTATGGGACATGTTATTATATTGTGGGGAAGAAAATGCAAGCCCATTTTGAATTCTGACTGGAACTCAACAGGGAATAGGGGATGGGGTAGGAGGACTTTATTAACTGCGGGAAATACAATGTTTTCTCAGGCTTTGATCTTCACCCAGTCCTAAAACAGGAACAGCTATTTTCCTTGTTGGAGTTTGGAAGAGTGGACTCCTGTCCATGCTCTGCTGTGGGGAGACCTCTAAGCTCCTCCCTGCTGTTACTTAGATGAAATTTTTGCACGTTGGGGGAGACATTATAATGAAAGGTTTGATAGATAGAGGCCCACCTTCCCTTTTAGGGGGAGGTGGACCTTTTAGGGACGTGGATCTCAATACACAGCAAACCTTTCACCATAACATCTCCCCCAAAGTGCAAAATCTTCGTCTAAGTAACACAAAAAATGAGTAGCAATTCACCAGAAAGAGGCAGACAGATACTCAAACTGCAAGAAGAGTTTTACTACCTTGCTTGCATGTCAACTCTAGACTCTGTGGGAGCCTGAGAATTTTCCATCATCAGAATGATCAAGATGTAGGTTCTGTAGTTCACCTGGTTTCCCTTAAGGATGGAGTCCAAGTTGATGGTTTAAACTAGAGTTAGTGAGCAGGCAAAAGCAATATGGCAGCATTCCCCTGAGCCCTCTATTGAATTAAGGTAGGGTGTGTGTATGTGTATACTTAGGAGTGAAGAGTAAAAGTTCAATAATTGGCTATTTCTAAAGAGTTGGTGAAAGGGAAAGAAAACTACATCCAGGTCAATGGATATAGTTTTGGGTCTAATGTGGGATGTAGGTCTACATTGGCTGTAAAACCTTAGAAGGAAGTTACTCTCCATAGCTTTCTAGATAACACCACTGTACTAGTTTGGGATGTAGTTTTGGGTCCAGAATGGTCTAATGGAAGACGCAGATGTGAAGGTGAATAGTCATAATGCAACGTGATAAATTAAAATGTCTCGGGAACTTAGAAGACAATCCCAGTCCCAACATCCATCCAGAAACAATCCCAGTCCCAACAGTTTTTGCTGATAGGAAATTGTCAGAGTGCTCACTGTTATGCTTGGCGAACCAACTTGATTACTTTCCAGATGTCTTGTGGGCTGGGTGGCCCCTTACAAACACAGCTCAGAAGAATTGGAAATAATTCCTGATGAGGGAAGCCAAGGCTGTAATCCAGAAAAGGATAAGAAAATGAATAAGAAGAGGAGGAGGAGGAGGAAGAGAAGAAAAGGAAGAAAAAAATGGGCTGTAAACCTTAGAAGGAAGTTACTCTTAGTAGCTGTCTAGATAACACCACTGTACTTGTATATATCAGCAGTCAATTTCCTAGATCGTGGCCCTAAATTTTAAGCCTTTCCTGCAAGGGGATTAAAGGCCTGACTGTAAAGCAAAGGTCAGGATCTCAGGGGAAAAAAGATCGTGTTGTCTGAGAAAGGGCAAGTTGAGATGAAGTTAGGCAATTTTAGACACAGGTCGTAAACAACATGGGGTGCTGACCCTCACACCAGCTACTTATAAAAACTCTGTCTTGCAGCCAATAAATTTTCTATTTCTTTAGCTCCGCTTTTCTCACTTGGGTTGAAATTATTAGATGTATGTTAGTTAATTTGTGGGATCTTATTTATCAACACAAACTATAATCACTATTTTTTAATTGTCTCTCAAAAACGTCATCCCTGGAGATGGCAAATTACTTTAGAAAATGGTTTTGAGATTTTTCAGAAGCTTGCAATAGCAGAGGTTATTAAAGTATGCGTAGAAAGAAAAAAAAACTAATGGAATTATATGAGGTCTAATTTCTTTTCTTTCAAGTGTAAACATTTTTCTTCTCTGCTCTTCCTAAATTGCTAACATTCGGATAATTAGAAAATATTAAGTGACTCATTTTACAAATAGGAACGACAGTATTAAACTGTGCAGTGTTGTAGCAATAGAGCAGTGTGGAGGGAACATGGTCTAATGGAAGATGCAGGGATGAAGGTAAATAGTTATAACACAATGTGATAAATTAAAATGTCTCGGGAACTTAGAAGACAAACTAACGACCTCTTCTTTGACAAATCAAAGAAGACTGTACAAGAGCAGGATTTTAAACCCTGAATGGGATTGGACTCATCACAGCAAAGTAGAAAGGGCATTTGAGGCAAAGAGGATGTGAGTTGGGGCGGGGGGATGGCCATAGGGTTGCTGTGGCAACACAAAGGTGGCATGAAGGGAACAGTGAGGATAGAATGGAAGACAGTAGGTCTAAGGAGTTTGGACTTTATTTTGTAGACGGTGGGGGAATGTGGCAATTATCCAGTCATTTCAGAAGATGGATTAGAGAAAGGAAATATCAGAGGCAGGAAGACCAGCGAGGAGGTTGGCGTTAGAACATTGTTTAGGAACAATGGAGGCTTGAACCAGGGCAGCCATGGTGCACATACAAGAAGGAGTAGATTTGCAGCCATCTAGTAGGTGGAAGGGCCAACGTGGTGAGGGAGAGTGAGGCGTAAGAAGGAAGAAGAGCAACTAAGTATGAGCTCTTTTCTGTTTACCTTTAGTGATTCAGTGAAATGAAAGAGAATAAATAAAATATACGCTGATTTAAAATTCTCTGTCTCTCCCCCCCCTCCTTTCTCTGTCTCCAGTGAGTGAGCTAGAGTCACAGCAATGTCACAGAATGACCACAATAGTTGCATTTAGGTGCTGGGTGTAAAAGAGCTCATGTCACTGTCCTTTGCCATGTTCCTGTAGTTTAAGTATTTTTTTTCCAATTACAAAGTTGCTGCTAATTTGCATGGATGCGATCGAACCGAGTGCCTCCAAAGATTCAGTGGTTCAGGACCAGCATGGTGCTGCTCCGGCTCTGGCCACCTCCCTTCCCTCCTCCTCTGCCACAGCCGTAGCAACGCCTTTTTTGTGTGTTGTATTTTATAAGGCACAATGACAAAGAGAATGCAAACTCAACAGGTACGCTTCACTGCAGATTCACATAGTCTCAAACTGAGGATACTTTTATCATCTATTAGAAATCAGGGCCACTTCCACCAATCTAATATGTCTCAAACACACATTTCTGATCACTGCATTTTCATTCTTTTTCCCTGCTTACGTGGCACTTCATAATCGCATCCCGCGTACCATCCACCTGCTATCTGTGCATTCAACAGTTTTCACCTATTCTAAATAGACAAAGACGCAGGATCAGACTCTTGACATTTCTTTGCTTTACTCTTTAGTATCCCAGGCTGCAGCCTGTCAGTTTTTAAAACAGGCATTGAAAATTCTTGCAGTGGAACTGTAATGAATTCTGAAATAGAAGCATCTCAGAATGTGAAGCCTGAACACATCCATGGCTCTGAAACTTACATACAATGATGCTTTGTACTACATCTAGTTCACTTCCTTTAATGATTGCATCAAGGCGTTTAAAGCCAAAGACTTTTATCATGGTTTTAATAATGTCCACAAAATGTGGGTGTGTTTGTGTGTGCGTACACTTTTGTTATAATTGTTCCTCTCCTCTCCTCTTCCTTTTTTTGGGACAGAGTCTCAAGCTGCCACCCTATGTAGAGTGCTATGCTGTCACAGCTCACAGCAACCTCAAACTTTTGGGCTTAAGCGATTCTCTTATCTCAACCTCCCAGGTAGCTGGAACTACAGGGGCCCACTACAACACCTGGCTATTTTTTGTTGCAGTTATCATTGTTGTTTAGCTAGCCTGGGTTAAATTCGAACCCGGCTCCCTCGGTGTATGTGGCTGGTGGTAGAACCACTATGCTACAGGTGCCAAGCCTGTACTTTATTTTCTATTTCTGACATTTTACCATATTTGTATTTTAATTAGCCTTGCCTGTTGCTGGTGAGCTGAGGCTAGAATCATGTCTATTTCTTTGTGCCTCTCACTTCCATCCAACTCCTTTCCTTCCTCCGACGACCGTGCAGTGGGTGAGATGGAAAGCAGTGGACTTACTAAGGTAGTCCAAGTTTTAAGGGGATGTACATGCTCCTCCCTGAACTAGCTAGGGTGGCTAAGCAGGAATGAAGGACTGTGTGTTCTAATCACATGAAGTGACAATGAAGCAGATTTGGACCATTTTTCATGAATGACTGGATTCCTGTGCTGCATAATCATTAGATATGTCCAGGGAGCCGCTCAGGTTAATGCCAGTGACTTTTATTTCCTTTCTATAACCCAACAGGTGAAATGAAGTTAGAATTTTCTCATGAATTAGAATTTTCTCCCTTCTTTTTCTCCACCTCCTTTCTTGTCTTTTTCTCTTCTATGAAAACTTCCTGTTATAAAGTGCTACACATTTCCTCTTCCGGTAGGTGGACTGCAAGCTCCCTGGAAGCACCTCTTCTTCCCTTCCCTTCCCTTCCTTTCTTTTTTTTCCCTTTTTCTTTCATCTCCTCCTTCTCCTTTCCCTTACCCTTCCCCTCCTCCTCCTTTTCTTTTCTTTCTTTTCTGTCTTTCTTTTTTCAGGCAACCCCCGAGAGCTACATCTGCTCACACACTGCACATACATGTTGACTTGAAAGCTTGGCATCCGCTCTGAGTGTGGACGGGGCCACGTCCCTGTGTTTCCTCATTTCTATCGACATGTGGAGCTTGGTGTTTGCTGGGGAGTGAATGGGCAAACAGCAAAAAGAGCCCCGGGCTCTTCCGAGGATGATGCTGTAAGAAACAGTTGGAGTTTAAGAGTATGGCTATGTGTTGAATAAGCCAACATGGCTCTATCCGAAACTGGTTGTTGGAAAAGGACAAAATGGATGTTGAAGGAAAAACTGGACTTGAGCTGGACAGGAAGAGGAGAGGGAGAGGAAGGGAGAGGGTGGGGAGAGGGCGGCTCTACTGGTCAGGTGCATTTGACATGGTCTGGGCTCTTCCATGTCAGCACTGGGTCTTGTTATTCTGTGGCCTGATCCTGGAAGCCTCCTGAGTCAGAGTTCTCACCACAGGCACCACTCTGGGAAAGTGATTGCTAAGTATAACTAAAGATTTGTTTCACTAGGGATAGAATGGATGAACCCCAGGTCTCTGGCTTGGAGCTTTCATCAGTGAGTAAGACTGGGGGGAAGAGGCATCTTTTTTCTTTAAGCCCTGAGAACCCCCTGCAGGATCAGCGGCAGGGGTTTTGTACTTTGGTTCCTGTGTTGCATCTCGTGTTAGTCAAGACCTCGCCCTGGGTCAACCCCAAGACGGGCAGAAGCAGCATTTCCAACAGTAATGGACAATGTGACAGGAGAGATTTCCTCTAACAGTCAAGATTTTCTGGCTTGGTGACTCATGGGGGAGGTGATGGATACCAAAACAAAGCTTGGAGCTGAATAAGCACTGGGATCCTTTGACCTAGCATGAGAGAGAGAGAAGGAAAGGAGGAATGTAGTTCTTATCCAGAGCGAGGGACAGTGCAAACTTCCTTACGCAGTATGAGGTATCGATGATGCTCTTAGCCACAAGTGAAAACCTGACAGGCATTCGGAAACTTGACCTGCAGAACATACGATTTTAATACTTCTAATGACACAATTTTTAAAAAGCAATGGGTTTATGCAAGAATACATTAAGCACTTTTGCAATAACTTCCAAAAGTAAATGATACAATGTATAAGATTTTTGTAGGTTCCCATTCTGTGCTTTCATCCTGAGTGGAATAAATACTAAAAGGAATCTTAACGATCAAGTACAAGTTTATGTGACCTGAAAGCAGGGATTTCCCACACCTGCCCAGCACAGACCTCTGAACGGGGCCGACGCCCACATGCCCATTATTCTGTTTCTCTGACATCCCTTCAAGAATTCCTAATTGTTCTTGTGACTTACTAGAGTGAAGTCTCCAGAAATGGCGAGATCTTAATACTTTAACGAATGCATCATTCAAGGAGCCCAGTTTGGAGAATATTTCCTATCATGTGCCTGATTTTCTCACGGGGAATTCTCTCACTCCTATTTTTATAATGTGAGTGGGTGATCCTTACCCTCCTTCTAGTTCCAGACTGAATTTTTGATTGGCTTCGGCAGGTTGGAATATCCCAGTACCAAGACACAGCGGCTGACTAGGAGATAGACACATAATAATCCAGTCAGAGCCAGGGAGGTCTGGAGACACATTTCCTGGGGCACCTCATTTCTCCCTGCACAACCTGCCAAAAGGGTCTCGCCCACGGCAAAGGGGTGAGGAAAGACGGCTCGGAGACAACCGGTAGCCACCCTGGGGCCACGAGAAGAGAGTCACACTGATACCCAAAAGTAGACAGAGGTAACCTGGATAAATTCAACGTATGGCACAAGTACTAAAATATACTGGAGGCTCAGAGATGGAAGGAAATATGATCATACTTTCTATGGGATTATAGCTCTGTGCAAAAAGAATGTGTTCCCTGTTGCACAGTCAATCTGTAGTTGTGTTTTCCAGAGCTAGCTCAGGTGAAAAACACTCTGAAACCCATGTTAACTGGATTATTAGAATTACAGGATTATAGATCAAAGTTATTATGAGTAATTCAGGTTTTAGGAACCTTGGTATGATGAGGGTAGTATGTCCTAAGTAAAAATTGAAGCATTCTGGTGACTAAAAACTGGCAAGTTCTATTATCAAACAACTGTTTACTTTGTGTACCAGCCTGGGGTACATTTTAGTTGATGTGGGCACTTAGCTCTTGATTGTGAGTGATAATGAGTTCTTAAAGATATGTTAATAAAATCCAGTATGGTGAACTGAAAGGTAGAGACATGACCTTAAAATATGGTACCCCAATAGCAGATATATCCTGCTGCCCTCCTGAAGGTGACATTGTAATTCTACTTTTGTGACTCTGTTTAGGAATCAGGGTGTTTTGCAAAGGGAAGAGTAAGACTATTAATGTGTCTCTTGGACAAAGGACATAAATTACGACCTCACAGCCATGAACCCCTAATGTACACAATGGTGGGTGTGGTAGGCAATGCTGATTATTTCATTAACGGTGCTTCAGAAGTTGAGCATGTGAGTCTCTTCAGAGTTCAGATGGTGTAGACAAAAAAGCATAAAGTTTCCTTTCTCTTTGGAAAATGAAAAAGTTTGACATGATAAATGCTGGTTATAAATAAGTAATAAAAATTTTCAGCACAAAAGTGCTTATCTAGAATCCTATTCTCCTGTTCCAACTGTCACAGCACATTGCTCTGGTTTAATTTTAAAATTCATTACAAGTATGTTTCCTTAGCTTAGGCATTACCACCTGGAATAAAGTTTGTTCTGGTATGGGATAAAAAGAAAACGTTTTATTATTGCAGAGTTATATCAAATATTTCTAACTCTAGAGTTTCATTCTTAAGAAAAAGCAAAAAAGGCTGGATGCAGCGGCTCGGGCCTGCAATCTTAGCACTCTGGGAGGCCAAGGTGGGAGAATTTCTTAAGCTCAGGAGTTTGAGACCAGCCTGAGGAATAGCAAGACCCACTCTTACTAAAAATAAAAACATTAGCCAGATGTCATGGCAAGTACCTGTAGTCCTAGCTACGTGGGAGGTTGAGACAGGGGGATCACTTGAACCCAGGAGTTTGAGGAGGCAGTGAGCTACACTAATACCAATGTACTCTAGTCTGGGCAAGAGAGTGAGATGTCTCAAAAAAAAAAAAATTGCGGGCTAAAGATTTTTTCTGATAAAGCAGTTATTTTCAAGTTAGAATTTAAAGACCTCAGCATAAACTTTATAATGTTTAATTTTACTTTATAAAGAAAGTAGTATATACATTTGTTGAAATTTTCTAAATGGCAAGCACTCTCTGGTAAGATACATGAATATCCCTGGGGGCAGAAAATTTCAAAACTGAAGCTTTAACCTATACCCCAAATGGGACCAGCTATTCTTTATGTCTCTACTCAGAAAACCTAGGGAAGGCTTTTCCAAGTGATGGTCACAGGGAACTTGAATAAGAATCATCTGTGGAAACTTCCATTGCTGGTCAGGATATAGAAAGTCACAAGAGACAATTTCTTCTACCTTAATAATAACAAGCCAGACAGTTCATAAACTATAAAATCATAATTAAAAAAAAATTCATCAGGGAGCTAAGGATGGAAATAGACCTAGAGAAACTAAAAACTAGAAAGTGATGGGTGTTTCCTGGGAACTGAGAAATGCACTCCTCGTTTCATTCTGGCAGAGAGGTTGGGGGTGGGAGGAGGAAGACAGTGTAGATGGGTGTAGAAAGAAGCCAGTAGAACTTTTAACATGCATGTAATGGCCATATTTGGGCAGATAAGATAAATTAAAATCTGAGATGCCCCAGCCACAAAGAGCGTCTACATATGCCCACTGTCCCCTCCTCATCCTTGCATGGAGTGGATGTGGGTTGTATGCCAAGCGCTCAGGATTGCTGAGATAAAGACCTTTCCTCTGGGGATATCTAACTATAGACACTTAAAAGACAATGAGAGAAGGCTGTTAACTTTATGTGATAAATTCAACAAATTAAATGAAATTGATCTAGTCTTTGGGAAAAAACCCAGAACATACCAATATTGACAAGCCAAAATAGGGTCTCTCTCACCCTTTCTCCTTCATGAGAGGAACTCACTTCCAACTTTCTTTGGAAGTGCTCTAAACTTTCTCTTTGTTCTTCCTAAATGAAATCTCTCTTTGTTACAATGAAAAAAAGAAAAAATAGAAAATAGAAATAGCCCTATGTATGTGTCTATTAAAGACTTTGAAATCATTCTCAAAAAGCTTCCCTAAAAGAAACCCTAGGCCATCTTAAATGCTAACAAACATTTTATTTATTTATTTATTTATTTTTTTTTGAGACAGAGCCTCAAGCTGTCCCCCTGGGTAGAGTGCTGTGGCATCACAGCTCACAGCAACCTCCAACTCCTGGGCTCTAGCGAGTCTCTTGCCTCCGCCTCCCAAGTAGCTGGGACCACAGGCACCTGCCACAATGCCCAGCTATTTTTTGGTTGCAGCCGTCATTGTTGTTTGGCGGGTCTGGGCTGGGGATTCGAACCCACCACCTTAAGTGTACGTGGCTGGCGCCTTATCCAGTTGAGCTATAGGCGCTGAGCCACTTCCTTGAATTTCTGTTGCCTTTGAGAGCAGGTGGTACAACTGGTCCCAAGGACAGAGGCAAATCTGACCTTCCTCCTTGAGCCTGGGACCTTGAAGATGATGTTGTGTCTTTCTCTGGTTTATGACCCTCACATGCACTCCCACACTGAAAAGTGGATAAAAGAGGCAAGAGATTGAGTTGGGGGGGCTCGGTTTTGGGAATCATGCTGGTGTTCTGAGTACCTCCATCTGAATAAACCCACTTCCTCTAATCAACTGGTGCCTGGAGTCTTCTGTCTGCACTGGTTTTCTGCTACAATATAGGTACTAGTTCCTCTTTACTGGCTTGGCATAATTCTATTGGGAAGCCATCTGGCCCTCAGCTTTTCATTTTAGGGAGATTTTGTATAGTTGATGATATTTCAGAACTTAATATAGGCCTGTTTAAAATTTCCACTCATTCTGGCTAAGTCTTGTAAGGTGGCATGCTTCCAAGTGTTGCTCAATTTTCTTCAGATTTTCATATTTCTGAAAATAAAGTTTTTTGTAACATTCCTTAAGGATTTTTTGAATTTCTGAGTAGTCTGTTGTTATTTTGATTTTACCATTTCTCACTGATGAAATAAAAAAAAAAATTACTATTTTTTTTTTCCTACTTGGGTTGGCCAAAGGTTTATCTATTTTATTGACCATTTTAAAAAAACAACCTTTTTGTTTTATTGTTCTGTTGTATAATCCATTTATTTTAAATTTCTTTTAATTTTGCTTTAAGTTGGTTATTTCTTTTCTTCTGCTGGGTTGGGGATTGGAATTTTCTTCTTTTTCCAGTTGCTTAAGATGTCCCATTACATTGTCAAATTCCTCTTTCGTTCTCCTGAGGAAAGCTTGCAATGCTATAAATTTTCATCTTAGGACTGCCTTTGTGGTATCCCAGAGGTTCAGATAATTCCTATCTGCCTTATAATTTTTGTCTAAAAATTTGTTTATTTTCTTTTTAATCACATCTCTGACCTAGCTATCATTCACCATAATATTATTTATCTTCCATGTTTTTGTATGAGTATTTAGATTCCTGTTCCTGAGTTCAAATTATGGTTTGAGAAGATGCAAGGAATAATTTCTATTCTTTTAAATTGGCTAAGGTTAGACTTGTCACTAAAGATGTGGTTGATTATGGCAAAAAAAGTTTATTCAGTTTTATTAGGGTAAAATGTTCTGTAGATGTCTGTTAAATCTAAATGTTGAATCATTAAGTTTAAGTCTAACCATTCCTGGGTTGATGGGCACTTAGGCTTTCTTCATGAACTAGTAATTATTAATTGGGCTACAATAAACATTCAGTTACAAATATTTTTGTTGTAGTTTGATTTTAGGTCTTATGAATATATACCTAGTGCAGGAATTATAGGATCAAATGGCCGGTATATTTTTATTTCTCTAAGTGTTATCCAGTTGGCTTTACAAAAGTAATTTATTAGTTTGCAATCCCACCAGCAGTGTAAGTGCCCATTGATCCACAGATGGATCAATAAATTGTGGTATATGTATACCATGGATTACTATGTAGTCCTAAATAAGGATAAAGAATTTACCTCCTTTCTGTTTACATAGAGGTAAAAATGTTTTTCTTAGTAAAATATCTCAAGAATGGAAGGAAAAGTATGAAATGTACTCAGCCATACTATGAAACTAATTTATAGGAAAGCTATAACCCAATGGTAGCCCCAGATTATGGGAAAAAGAAAGAGGGAGAAGAGGGGGGAAAATGGATGGATAAAGGGTGATTTGTGGATCATGGCTATGGTTCATATTATAAAGATACATGTGAATCTTTCTGAATGTAGAATATAAATGTCTTAACACAATAGCTAAGAAAATGCCATGAAGGCTATATTAACCAGTTTAGTGAAAATATTTCAAATTGTATATAAAAACAGCACACTATACCCTATGACTATACTAACGCACACAGCTATGATTTAATTTAAAAAAAAAGTTTAAATCCAAAATTTCTTTGGTTAACTTCTTATAGGAGAATCTATACTACACTGTCAAAGAGTGTTAAAAACTCAAACTATGATGGACCTGAAAGAAATAAAGTTGCCAATGTCTGGTAGAGTGTCTTATAAACTGAGGCACATTCTGGTTGGGTGCATAAATATTAATAAGTGAAATCTCATCATATTGAGTGTATCCCTTAGCAAATATGAAGTGACTATACTTGTCCTTGCTTATTTTTGTTGGTTTAAAGCCTATTGTATAAACAAATAACATTTCAACGCCTGCATTTTTTTGGTTTTCATTTCCCTGCAATATAGATGACTATCCCTTCACCCTGAGTCTATGTTGATATTTTAAGGTCAGATGAGATTCTTGTATGCAGGAGATATCTGGCCTGAGTATTGAATCCAGGCAGCTATCCTCTGTCCCTTTAGAGGATAATTAAATCCATTTACATTAATTGAGAATATTGATAAGCCTGGTCAATATTTGTGTATCAATTTTTTCATAGTCCAATGGACAGTTTTATTCCTTTTGCCACTATGGAAATTAGAATTTGATCAAAGGTTTCTGAGTGAATTTACATTTGTTGGGGGATTTCACTTCTCATTATGTAGGATATGTCTGAGACTATCCAGGAGAACTGTTTTAGGTATGCAATTTGTTCAATATGTGAATATCATTAAAGCATTTAATTTCTCTATCATAAATGAAACTCAGTTTAGCTGAATACAGGATCATGGATTGAAAGTTATTTTGTTTTAGGAGATTAAAAGTCAATTACCACCCTCTTCTAGATTGAAAGTTTTCTGCAGAGAGATCTGCAGTCATTCTAATATTCTTCCCCTTTCGGGTTATGGTTTTCTTACTTCTGGCTTCTTTCAGAATGTTCTCTTTTATATTATCTATAATGAAGTTAATTATGATATGCCTGGGGGATGTCTTATTTGGGTTGAATCATTTTGGGTTTCTCAAACTGTCTGCTATCAGAATTTCATAATCTTTCAGCTTGTAGGGAAAGTTCTCTTTCATAATTGCATGAAGAAGAGAATCTGTGATTTATGAAGCAACTTCATCTTCTTCAGAGATGTCTGTAAGGTGAATATAAATTTTCTTGGAATAATCCAAGTGGTCTCTTAGAGAATGATCCATTTTTCTCTCCATTTCCTTTCCACTTTGATTCATTTGCACTTGGAAGCATTCAAAATCTTTGTCTTCAATGTCAGAAATCCTTTCTACTGCTTACTCCATTCTGTGACTGAGGGATTATGCTGTATTTCTCAGATATTGTGGGCTGCAAAATCTTGTCTCAGTTTGTTATTATCTTTTGTGATTTTGTCTTTACATTTACTAAATACTTGAGATAAATTTTGAAATGCTCTTGGAATATCTAATTCCATCTTACCCTCCATTTTATTATTCCTATTTGCAATGCAAATTTTGAATTTGATTTCTGACTTCTCAGACATATGTTAATAAATGGGATCTTCAGTTGAGTCTGTAATATCTTTCCTTGTGGGTGTTGATCTACTCTGGTTATTCATGTTACTGGAGTTTTTTTTAACTGACTTTGCCCATGATTATTTTTCACCGTTTGGCTAGATGAGCAGATTAGGAGAAGTTGGGTTGGGGGCTCCAGGAGGAGTGATTAACTAGATTTTTCCCCAATGCTGCAAATAGTGTCTGTAACTTTCCCCTAGCACTTTTCCAAAGACCCCAAGAAACTGCCAGCCTGTTTCGTGTGGTAGGACTAAGTGGCTCTGTCTTATTTTCATCTGGTCTCTGTCCTACCCTAGTGAATCAGTTACTCTGGTTTGAAGACTAAGCTGTGGATAAACACCAGTAATTACCTCACCCTGCCCCCAACCAGAAAGAGTTGGAAAGAAAAATCAAAACTTCCCACAACCACAACCTCAGGGTATCACTTTCGATAGTCCTTGGGTTATTACCATAGTCAAGAGGTCTAAATCAATTGTCCCAGTCAGCACTTGTCTCATGTAGGAGAATTTGAATGTCTTCAGCAACTAGACAGGAGGGGTGTGGTGGCAGCTAAAGTATGATTAACTCCAGTGCTCTGTGAGATCAGAAGGACAAACCCAGAAAATCAATTATTCTGGGAAGGTTGATGACTTTTTCTCCAAGTTGCACCTTTGTCACACCCAGTCACTGATAATCCCACAGGACTCTGACATAGTTTTCTCCTATGATCAGATGCTCCAGGAGTTTACACATGCCTTATTGACAGGGATATCTTTGTCTCCTAAGCCAGGATACTCCTTTCTGCCAGAATCCAGCAGTGGGATGTGTGGTATTACCACCTTGCATGCTAAATGGAGGCTGGGGTGGTTCACTCAATACTAGACCAGACCCTGATTAATCTTGCTGGCAGAACAGGACAGAACACTTCTCAGGGTTTGTTTCTGTCCTGCCTATATTCCACCTCCAGATCAGTCCCAGTCTAGGTTGCAGTTTGTGTTGGGGTGGGTGGGGCTAGAGGCAGTTCCTGCCTCTGCCTCCACACCTTTGTGTCAGTTATGTTCCCCTGAGGGCCAGGTGTGTCTAAGACTCACTAAAGCAGTTCTCTGGCAGAGCTTGGAAGTCTGCTGGCTCTGCACATGCATATTCTACTCCCCATGCTGCATCTAGGCACCTACCCTTTACTCATGGTTCCTGCGCTTCTGGCTCTCCCAGTAGCTGCCACCTGAGAAGATGCGCAGATTCCTGTGTTTACCCAGAGAGACAGGGAGTGTCTTTCAGCAATAGCCCCAGGGGTGTGAGCCCTATTATTCTGCTGCTACACTTGATGTTCAGCACCTCCGGGCACAACCTCTCTTGTATGATTCCCTTTCAGCTGACTGCCCTCTCCTTATTTCTGTGCTGATTCTGCAGCAATAGTTCTCCCCCTGTCCACATCTCTTGGGAAAATGCCCAAGAGTCTGGACTCCATGAAAGATAGGCTTTGAGACCTCTCATGGAGTGAGAGTGGAGGGGATGCCTGGGAGTTCAGAATTTCATTTAGATAATATATAAATTTTATGCCTGGTAGGAGAATACCATGGCACCCTATTGGGAGAAGTAAGTTCAGTTTTTAGAGGGTCTCTACCTTGGGATAGAATGGGAAGATGTTTGAACTCTGCTCCCTTATTTTCATGGAAAATACTTCAAGCTCTTCTCATGGGGAACAGGATTCCTGTCTGTTTGGTAATGGAATTTGTACCTTTTGTTTGTTTTCTTGGGGTCACAGCTCACTTAAGCCGGGTTGGTGTGTGTTCTTCAAACTTCTGTCTTGGCTAAGCTGTAAAACATCAAGTAACTTACTAAAGTTTTGTCTTTTAACTGACTTTCTGGATGGGACCCTCTGTGTCAAGCTGACTCCAGTTCACCTTTTCAGCCCCACCCCCTGTTTTTCTTCTTTGAAGGTGTACAGTCTCCCACTCTCAGGCATGGTGTTTTAACATCATATGTTCCCTGATGTAAGTGGCCCTAAGATCTAATTTTTACTCTGAGAATATGCCTGCACATGCAGAAAAGCAGAAACATTCCCACAAAGGTATATGCTTGAGGTCCATGGCAGGCAGTAACTGAGGGATAAACACCTGTAGAGGCACTGGGTAATTGTACTTTGAACCTTTCTCCTAATTAACTAAATGATTATTAGTCTTAGTTAATGGAAGTGTGCTATCAGAACAGACAAGTTTGGCACATTTTTTATTCTGCCCCAAGTAAAATGTTCTAAATTGTTATCAATTGTATATGTACACAGCAGTAATTGTACTGAATTTGAATATTTATGGAAGTTTTCATGACCTTACTTTGCTGTCTTAACTGTTTGATATTTTAAAATTGTATTGAATATTTAAGAGTATATAATAAAATCAATAAAGATGGGAGGTGCTAAGTGCTGGAACAAACCTCAGTCTCCCTTTTCAGATTATTGATCATGACCACAGTGAAATACTCTGTGTCACTGACCAGTCTTCTCCAAGAACAGTAACATCTGAACCCTGGAACAGGACCAATGGCTTCTTTTCACTGGCCTTAAGTCTAGAAACACTGGGAATAGGAAAGATCGAGATGGTTACCATTGACCTGTAAGTACTCAGGACTATGGACAAAGGGGAAATAAAAAAAGGACATTAAACCATTCAATCATGGGTAACTCTTTCTCAGTAGTAGAGAATGAATATATTTAATTATTAAGAACTTTATTAGATACTATGAGTATCACTGTTAAAACCCACATTTTCTGCCACTTATTTGATATCATCAGAAATTGTTATTATGGTTTTCACCTGACTCTCAGAATCAACTGAATTTAGCATTATAGGATGAGATAGGCAAAGATATGAAGCATTTTCATCAACAGGAAAATATTATAGATAAAGATATTTGGGATGTTTATAACTTGGTTAAATTAGATTTATAATCTTTTGTAAATAATGAAAGTAAACAATCACACCCCATCTCATCTGAGAAAAATAGTGCTGACCTGATCTTTCTAATATTTCCATCTTTGAAAAGCAGGACTATAGATAGGAGAAGGATGATAGACAAAGCTCCTCTGTCAAGGAAAATAAGGAAGCCATGACTGAAGATCTGCCTCTTTCCTCCTCTGTTCAATCTCTTCAGAGAAAAATGATGAATCTTAAAAATTCATCACAGAATGTCATGATTTAATTACTGATGCTAATGTCCAGCCCTCTGCTCCTCTTAAGACTATCCTGCCACCATCTTTACCACCAACTCCATAGCGGGTTCCTTACAGGCTCTGGTGGAAGGGCTGAAGTCTTTACGAGTTCACCCTTCATCTCCAGAATTTTCTACTAAACAGGCTTTTCCATTAACTTACAGTCAACCTACTGCCCTGCTATATAAATCTAGAGCTTATAAAACAACTCTATCACATTGAATAGTTTTTGTCTATCCCAAAAATCTTAGATTATTAAGTGAACTTTATAATTATTATGATGGAGCAGCTTTGGACACATTGGGCTCCTATACAAGCCAGATTATGTCCATCATAATTGCTTTAATTCTGTTGTGGAGATAATTGTTTAACTCCTAGAGATTGTGACAGGCTCACAAAACTGCTTTACATCCTGCACAATATTTGCTTTTTGCATCATCGTGGAAAACGGAGGCAAATGCTTGACATTATAATAATCATGATCTTTCTTATGAGAAACTTACAGGCACAGGGGAGTATAGATAGCATGATAGAGAAATTGAATTTCAGGATGACATTTTAATTATTATAAGAGATGTATGTCTCTTGTAATGGGGACAATTAAATAAGCCAGAAGATGCTAAATTTTTTACCAAGATAATTAAAGTTCCCAGTAAAACATATGCTAAATATATAGCAAATCTCCTCATTTCTATTTAGCAGGCAATTCTGGGACCTACAATGCAAGATATGTTACATTTGTCTTTAGCCTTTGAGAACACTAATAAAAATTGTCTCTGGAATCATAAATAAGAAAAATGATTCTATTAATAAAATATATTAGAGCTTGAAAAAAAGTGGGTACCAGTTCTTTTCAGGCCACCATCTTGGAGATAAAATGGTGCACATATGGCTACCATTTTAAAAACTAACAATCCTTAAAAAACCAAATATTAAAAGTAATAAAAATAGAAAGGGGAAATAGTATATAATACAATCATTTATCCCTATTTACCTTAAAACTTTAAAAAAGTGTATTTACTAACTACAATATATTTTATTAAATTAATTGAAAAACAACATGCATTATTGCCTCATGAGCCTCAATGTAAGCTGCATGTGTTTAGTGATATTGTGGATTAAATTCATACATCAAAATGTTGATGTTCATATTTATATGCTTTGAGAAAAACTAAATTTTGATCTATCACTAACTGAAGCCCTTTGGCCTATGGAAAAATCAGAACCTGGTTCTAGTCACCTTAGTCATTGTAGAAATTCCACTGTTATAATATACTCCACCTCAAAGGAGCGTTTATGGAAACAAAATGGTTTTGCACTACCCACTCCAGGTATTTGTGGTTATCTATAACAACCTGATTTATGGAAAGTTGGAACAGCTTTATTTGCATTACATTCATGGAAAGACATGCATATAAATAATCCTGAATATTATTTTCAACATAACTTCTATTTCAAGTGGCCAGAAGTCCATTTTACATATGCTTGTCTAAAACATCCTTATGTTTGGTTAGTTGGAAATATTATTTGGAATAAAGACAATGGAGAAATACACTGTCCAGACAAATGTCAAATGTTCACGTTTTAATGTGTCCATGAGATTGTATTTTTCCTTAGATAGCATTTATTTACTTTGTGCAGAATTGGCATTTTACGTCCCATGAAGATTTTGAGACTCTGGGAGGAGGCCCCAGGCATTTCCTTCCAAGCAAGCTTAGCCTAGCAGCTGACAAAGAGGATGAAGAGATTTAAGGGTCTTTTGATAGTGGCAATTCTCAGATTTTAGCCATCATCACCTCTGAAGTATTCACTGGAGTAGCCCCCACTGAATCCACAAAGACTGAAAAATTTGTATCTAATTGCCATAGACATGCTGAGAATCTATGGGTTTCTCAAAAAAAAAAAAATTGATACCAAAATACATAATGAATTGATGATTTAGAACAGACAGTTATTTTGTTAGGTGATCAATAGTTTAGAGAAGCAGATAAAATTAAAATGTGATTGGAATGTTTTTTCTTATGTAACCTCCTTTTTATAATGAAAAATTGTTCTCTTGGGGAAAAGTCAGAAAACATTTGTTAAAACATGAAAATTTAACTGCTGATATAATTGAGTTACAACATCAACTATATAAAAATTTTGAGCAAAAAATAAAACAAATTAATGGAGATAAAATTTTAAAAGACATATCTGAAGGAATTGCTCAATTGAATTCAGTGGACAAAATTCATATTTTCTTGGAACTTCTGTGGAATTTCTGTTCTTATATCGCCTAATTTATTTGTGTTATATTTACCAAAAAGTTTTTGCTGGTAGAACAAAAACAAACAAACAAACAAAAAAACTAGTGAGCAGAATGCTGCTGGGTTTTTGGCTATGGCAATAATACAAAGAAATAATTAGAAAGAGGGACATAAAGGGATACAGCTCCCCATGATTAGACATGGTAGTTTAGCCTCATGTGCTCCCTGGAGAACTTGGACCTAGGATGAAATTCTCTTACCCTGAGAACATTCTTGGGTCTGTGGAAAGGCAGAGATATTCTCACAAAGGAATATGCCTGTGGGCCATGCCAGGTCATAGCTGGAGGCTAAACTCCAGTGTAAGCACTAGACAGTTGTACTTTTCTCCTTTCTCCTCTTTTAACTCAATAATTGTTAGTTTTAGTTTAAGGAAGTGGGCAAATGGAATAGACAACCTGGCACCATTGTGATTTCTCCCCAAGTAAAATGTTTTCAATTAGTATCAATTGTATGCTTGCTCGGCAGTAATTGTAATGAATTGGAAACTTTGTCGCAGTTTCCATGATCTTACTTCGCTTTCTTCACTGTTTGATATTTTAAACTTTTATCAGACATTTTAGAGTATATAAAAGAATCAATAAAAATAGGTAGTTACTGAATGCTGGAGCGATCCTCAGTCTCCCTTTTCAAATTATTAATCTTGTCTGCAGAGCTATCCTCTGTGTCACCAACCAGTTAGCTCTGAGAAGAGTAACACTTCTTTCTACAGAACAGGCTTGATTCGAATGGTAGGCGTCTTACTGAAGGTTCCCTCTCGAAATCTAGTGAGACACTTTGTCCAGTACTGTACTCCATATGTGCAGCGATTAATGATGATTATGAGAAATATCAGCCTATCTTTAAATTTCCATCAATCCTTAATTCTGTGCTAGGTATGTCTAAACTTTTGGTTTCTAGGCCACATACACGTTGAGAAGCTATGTTGGATCACATGTCATAGACAATAGCTAATGAAATGATAAGGATGAAAGAGATCCATGCATAGTTGTAGTGACCTCCCACCTGGGATGGGCAAAACAGTCCTGACATATTCCTTATGTGTCATCAAAGTGGGAGGATTGAACAATCCTTAAAGTACTTGATAAGCTCATTTCTTACATAGAGCTCAATGACAGCCCATGAATGAGTACAATATTCCTATGCTCTGGGCAGCCCAATGGGGAAGTTCCCCTGAGGTCCCCTGGTAGAGACAAGACTGAGCATTAGAAAGATAACCTCAGCCTTGATCTCCCACTGGGTTTCTACTCCAATGGAAAGGGTATTCAAGTGTTGCATACTTTACCTATACCTTACCTTTCATGCTACTCTAGAGACTGGGGCAGGAGGATCCTGTCAACTGAATAGTTGGATGTCAATGTGTGCAATTCTATAACCCTTCATTTCCCCACTTTCAAATTATTGGCTTGTACTGCTGTCATAGGCAAAAACACAGCAGCATTCTTCTCCCTAGTTCTTTTTACCTGTGAAAGTTTTTGATTATTAAATATAAAACAAATCCAATTAGGCAAAACAAGTACAGAGAACTGGTAGATATCCCAAATAAAGTATCAGTTTTGTCCATCAGATTCAATTGAACACTTAATTCAGATATGCCTTTCGAGATTTCATCTCCATTAAATTGTTCTAATTTTTTCTCAAAATTCTTTTTTATTTTTATTATAATCTTTTTCTTTCCTGGTAGGTTTTTTTTTTAAATTTATTGTTGGGGATTCATTGAGGGTATAAGACATCAGGTTTCACTGATTGCATTTGTTTGGTAAAGTCCTTCTTACAATCATGTCTTACCCCCAAATGTGTGGCACACACCATGGCTCCACCCATCTCCGTCATTCTCTCTCAATACTAATCCCTTCCCCACTCCCCACTCCTTTGTCCTCTCTCTTCTCACCCCATAGCTTTATCGTTAGTCATCATCATATCAAAATTGAGTAGATAGGATTCATGCTTTTCCATTATTGTGATGTTTTACTAAGAATAATTTGTTCCACTTAAATTTATGTTAAAACAAAGAGTCTAAAGTCTCCATTTATTTTTAGAGGCCAAATAGTATTCCAGGATTGACATATACCATAGCTTGTTAATCCATTCCTGGACTGGTAGGCATTTAAGTTGTTTCCACATTTTGGTGATTGTAAATTAGGCTGCAATAAATAGTCTAGTTCAAGTGTCATTATGATAAAATGATTTTTTTTTCCTCTTGGTAGATGCCCAGTAATGGTATTGCAGTATTAAATAGGAAGGTTATCCATACTTCCTTCCAAAAAGATTGTGTTACTGGGTAGATGCCCAATAATGAGATTGCAGTATTAAATGGGGGGTTCTCTATACTTCCTTCCAAAAAGGTTGTGTTAGTTTATAGTCCCACCATCAACGAATGCTCAAAAGTTTTATATACTTGATGTTGTAACTCAATTATATCAGCAGTTGAATTTTCATGGTTTAAAAAATCTTTTCTGACTTTACTCCAAGGGAACAATGTTTCATTATAGAAAACAGTGGTTACATAATAAGAAAAATCTTTCCTATCACATTTTAATTTGATTTGTTTCTCTAAACTAATTGATCACCTACCAAATTACTGTGTGTTCTATATCAGGCAAATCATTATGTATTTCTGTATCATATTGTCTTTAAGAAGCCCATAGTTTCTCAGCATGTCTATTCCATTTAGACACAAATTTTTCAGTCCTTATGGATTCAGTGAGGGCTACTCCAGCAGTGTCTGCAAAGGTCACTATCAGAAGACCAATAAAACTCTTCATCCTTTTTGTCAGCTTCTGGGCTAAGCTTTCTAGGATAGAAATAGCTGGGAACTCCTCCCACAGTCTCATCAGAAAAGTGATAAAACTCTTCTTTTTCATAGACCAATAAACCTTTTCATCTTCTTTATCAGCTTCTGGACTAAGCTCATTAAAATGGAATGGCTGGGGACTCCTCTCACGGTCTCATCATCTTCACAGAAAGCCAACTTTGGAAAAATCAAATCTCATGGATAAATTAAAACGTGAACATTTGACACTTCCCTGAACAATCTATTTCACTGTATTTATTTTAAAAATATTTCCAATTAACAAAACATAGGGGAATTGTATACAAGCATAAGCAAAATGAGCTTCTTGCCACATGAAATGGAAGGTATGTTGATAATAATGTTTGGTTTTATGTATATGAATACTTTTCCATGCATGTAATGTAAATAAAGCTGTTCCAACTTTCAACAAATCAGGTTGTGATGGATAGCCATAAATACCTGGGGCAGGGAGATGCAAAACCACTTTCTTTCTACAAAGCTCCTTCGATGACGAGTAGATTATAACACTGAAATTTCTATGATGACTAAGGTGACCTGAACCAGGCCCTGATTTTGCCATCACATGGGCCAAAAATCTCCAATCAGTAATAAATTTAAATTTAGTTTTTCTCAAAGCATATAAATATGAGCCTTAACATTTTGACCAATGAGTCCAGTCCACAATATCAGTAAACACATAGAGCTTACAATGAGGAAAATGGAGCAGTAATACATGTTGAGTTAAATTTAATTTAATAAAATTAATTATAGTTAGTAAATACATTTCATGATTACCAGAATTATTTTTTAAGCTAACCCACTACTGTAAACCAAAAGATCAACAAGGATGTTCCAGGCCTAAACATATCGGTAGTATCTTAGAGAGAAGGCTGAGAAACAGAAAGACAACATCAGCCTTAATCTCCCACCAGGTTTCTTCTCAAATACAAAGGGTAGTCAAGTGTTGTATCCCTTACCTATATTTCCAGCTACTCCAAAGTCTGAGGCAGGAGAATCACTTAAAATGAAGAGTTGATGTCATTGTGTACAAGGCTGAGGTCATCAATAATCTAGCCTGGGGAAAAGTGTGAGAGTCAGTCTCATGAAAAATTACATAAGATGTATTTTTAATTCTTTAAGGGTTCTTCAGATGTCTTTCCAAATATAACGTATTAGTCTGCAATCCCACCAGCAGTGTAGAAGTGTTCCCTTTTCTCCACATCCATGTCAGCCTCTCTTATTTTCATATTTTGTGATATGAGCTAATCTTACTGGTATTAGATGATATCTCAAAGTAGTTTTGATTTGCATTTTTCTGATGATTAAGGATTATGAGCATTTCTTCATATATCCATAGGCCACAAGCCTGTCATCTTCAGAGAAGTTTCTCTTCAAGTCCCTTGACTACTGTGACATGGGATCACTTGTTCTTTTCTTGCTAATATGTTTGAGTTCTCAGTGGATTCTGGTTACTAAACTGTTGTCAGGGACATAATCAGAAAATATTTTCTCCCATTCTGAGGGATGTCTGCTTGATTTACTTATTTTGTTTTTGCTTTGAAGAGGTTTTTAGTTTAATCATGTCCCAGTAGTGTATTTTTGATGTTGCTTCAATTACCTGGGTGGTCCTTTTCATAAAATTTTTGCCCAGGCTGATTTCTTCAAGTGTGTTCTCTACACTTTCCTCTAGTAATTTATAGTTTCATGTCTTAAGTTTAAATCTTTAATCCAGTGAGGTTCTATCTTAGTTAGTGGTGAAAGGTGTGGATCCAGGTTTAGTCTTCTATAGGTTGCCAAACAGTTTGCCCAGCACAATTTATTAAATACAGAACCTTTTCCTCACTCAATTTTTTAATTGGCTTGTCAAAGATCATATAAAGGTAAATAGTTGGGTTCTACTAAGTATATATCCAGTAGACCAAAAAGCACACTACAAAAAAGATATTTGTACCATAATGTTTATTGCAGCTCAATTCATGAATGCTAAGTCATGAAAGAAACCCAAGTGCCCATCAATCCATAAATAGATCAATAAATATGGTATATGTACACCATGGACTACTATATAGCCCTAAAGAGGATAGAGATTTTACCTCCTTTATGTTTACATGAATAATGTTGAAAATATTCTTCATAGCAAAGTATCTCAAGAATGGAAGAACAATTATCCAGTGTACTCAGCCCTACAATAAAACAAACATATAGTTTTCATAGGAAAACTATAACCCAATTAGCTATAGCCCAATTAGGCTACCAAGAATAGGGGAGACAGAGGGGAGAGGGGAGAAGATGGGTGGAGGGAGGGTGATTTATTGGATCACATCTATGTTTCATCTTATAACGGTACATGTGAATCTTTCTATATGTATGATATAAATGTATTAACACAATAACTAAGAAAATTACATGAAGGCTCTGTTAACCAGTTTGATGAAAAATATGTCAAATTGTATATAAATACAGCACACTGTACTCCATGACTGTGTTAATGTAGACAGCTATGATTAAATATTTAAAAAATGAAGAAAAATGAAAAGAAAAAAATAATGGAAGAAAGACAGAAATAAAGAAAGACAGACAGAAAGACAGAAATAAAAAAAGAAATTTTGCTAGGTGCAGTTTTAAAGAGTGAAATTACAAGGAATGGTTACTATGTAGATGGAATACTGGAATACAAAAAGGAACAGATTTATTGTGGTTCCTGGAATGAGGAGGAAACAATAAGTAAGGACATGTTTTTTTGCACTTGGCTCGTGGGGAGACAGCCAGTTTATCTGATGGGTAAGGGTCATACAGAGATGTCTGGTCCTTGATGTTGTACTCATTGGGGCAAGGGAATATTGACCCAGATTGAAAAGTGCAAAGGAAGGGTTGGAGTGTATAATCTGGATATTTTACTGTGCATAAATGAACCAGACTTGAGTCAAGAATTCACTATGTGGGAAGTTTAAAATGACTACAAGAAACTAAGAAACCAAAGAGTCAGAGTTGTGTACAATCTGTAGTCTTGATTACTAGGGGCTATAGAAAATAAAATTTCCCAAGAGTGACTAATTTCTCCAAGTGACATATAAACAGTGGAAAATTATCAACACTAGATCTGTGGTCTAAAATAAAAAAATTATAGGCAGTCATTGTGGGCTGTACATGTAGCCCCAGCTACTTAGGTGTCTGAAGGAAGAAAATTACCTAAGGCCAGAAATTGGAGATTGCTGATGTCTTTAGATGCCACAGAAATTTACTAAGTGTAATAAATAAAGTGTCTGTCTCTATAAATAGAAATGTATAAATGAGTAGTAACTCCAATAGAAATCGTTTTTTCCATTAATTTATTGAGACAAAGTTTTATTTTGTTTCCTTTGGTAGACTATCCTGGTATCTTGGATCATAGCAGAGTTCAAGTGTTTTCATCATATGAACCTCATTTTTGGCTGGCACAGCAGGAGCCTGCATAACATCTGGCTATTTTAATTCTTCAGAGATGGGTATTTGACTAGTGCTGGGACTGGTCTCCAATTCAGAGGCTCAGACAATCCAACAGAATGGGCTTCCAAAATTGCCAAGAGAAGAGGCATTAAGAACCATTTTTGGTCAGAAAACCTAGTTTGATAAATATCTCATTACAATGTCTGAAGTGGAGGCTCACCATGAGGGTGGTTAGTTCAGAAATGTTCCCAGGCAATCTTTAACAAAAACTGAAAAAACTGGGCATTGAGGTAGGTGACTGTAGTTCAAGCTACTGGGGAGACTAAGGCAAAAGAATCACCTGAGCCCAAGACATGGAGGTTTCCGTGAGCTGTGATGGTACTGAACACTACTGATAATGAAACTCTGTCACAAATAAAAAAAAAGAAAGAAAGAATAAAGAGCATCCTACTTAAGTGTTTCTATGCAGTTTACCATCTGGAATGCATCTTGAGTCTCAATGCTGTACACTATCTCAACTGTTGTGTCAATTTAGTGCCTGGAATCTCAGCTATTAATAAAATCAACAAGGAATAAATGGGAGATTACTTCTCTGTCTGGGGATGGTGGCTATGAAATATCCTGCAATAAACATTTGCAGGACACCAGCTAAAGTGAGCAGAAAATTCCACTGAGCATCTCTGACCAAAAGCCTAAATCTCAAGGCATTCCAGTATGAAGTCACTGCATGGTCACTGTGGGTGACATCACAATGGGTGTTGCACTGGGGTATCGTCTTTAAGATTAATCTTATTTCTGGTAAGTATGTGTAGTTTCTGTTTGAGTTTGTTGTTAGGTTCAAACTGTTACAAAGTGTGGGGTTCTTTTCTTCCCACTTAGTTTCTGCTTTCTATATTTTGTTTTAAAACATGGTCAAGGGATTCAACAACTGATCCTTTCCTTTTCAAGTCATGGATTTGTAATTAAATGGGAGAGTGTGGTTTCTACATAGTGCTGCCCTAGGATTTTACACAAGAAATTGAGCACAATGATCAGACAATGATTTGACAGATATAAATGATACATCACACAGTGCTCAGTTCCATAGGGTCAGAGATATGTCAAATCTGAAATTGTGACTAATAGGATTTGTAAGAAAAAACATTTCTGGAAGACTAAATAATTTCTCCAGTTGAAATCAAATCTAGTGGAAAAAATTTCTCTACTATATCTGTGGCGAATAGTCAAAATAATAGGGCAGCATTAGTATCTCAAAGGATTGGTGCATCGGCCCCATATTTCAAAAGTGGCAGGTTCAAACCAAGCCCTGGACAGAACTTTAAGAAAAAAGAAAGAAAGAAAAAAAGAAAAATTAAATATAATAGCCAAGATTTTTGTGTGCAACTGTAAACCCTGCTACTCGGGAGGCTGAGAGAAGAAAGTTGCCTAAGCTAAGGAGTTGGAGGTTGTTATGATCTATAGAAGCCACAGAACTTTACTGAATGTGATAAATAAAGTAAGTCTCTGTTCCTATAATAAAAATAAAAGTAAAAATGAGGAGTAACTCCCATACAAATGATTTTCTCCATTTATTTATTGAGACAATTTTTGTTTTGTTGCCTTTGGTAGAGAATTCTAGTACCCTAGCTCACAGCAAGCTACTAGTATTCTCATTAAGTGAACGTATTCCTTCAGCTGGTATATTAGAGGCCTGAATTACATCTGGCCATTTTTGATTCTTCAGAGATGGGTACTTCACTAGTTGGAGGCTCATTTACAATTCAGAAAATCCGAAAATCCAACTGACTCAGCCTCCAAAATTGCCAAGATAAGAGGCGTGAAGAAGCACCCATGATCATAAAACCTGGTTTAAAAAAATATCCCATCTTTCACATCAGTAGCAGTGGCTCACTATGAGGGTGATGAGTTCAAAACTGGACACAGATTAACAAATAAAAAAAGTTGGGTTCTGAAAAGGTCAATAAAATAGATAAGCCATTTTCCAACCTAAACAAAAAAAAAAAAAGAGTTAAATCTCTAATGTCATCTATTAGAATGGTAAAGATGAAATTACAACAAACCCCTCAAAAATTCAAGAAATTCTCCATGAATACTACAAGAAATTTTGTTCTCAAAGATATGAAAATCTGAAGGAAATTGACCAAGAATTGGAAGCTCATCACATTTCAAGACTTAGTCAGAACCAATTGGAAATGTTGAAGAGGCCCAAATCAAGCTCTGAAATAGTATCAACTATACAAAATTTCCCTAAAAAGAAAAGCCCAGGAACAGATGGTTTCACGTCAGAATTCTACCAAACTTTCAAAGAAGAACTAATGCCTATACTACTTAACCTTTTCCAAAAAAAATAGAGAAAAACAGAATTCTACCCAATACATTCTATGAAGCAAATATCACCTTGATACCCAAACCAGGAAAAGAACCAATAAGAAAAGAAGACTATAGATTAATATCTCTAATGAATATTTTTTCAAAAATATTCAACAAGATCCTAAAAAACAGAATCCAGCAACACATCAAACAAATTTGGGGGACAAAAATTTCCTGGGACAAAACCAAGTGGTTTTACCCCAGGAACTCAAGGCTTTTTCAACATATACAAATCTATGAATGTAATTCACCACATAAGCAAATTAAATAATAAAGAGCATATGACCCTCTCAGTTGATGCAGAAAAAGCTTTTGACAATATCCAGTATCTATTTATGAACAGAACACTTAAGAGAATTGTCACAGAAGGGACTTTTCTCAAATTGACAGAGGCCATCTACAGCAAACCCACAGCCAATGTTGTATTGAATTGAATAAAATTGAAATCGTTTTCACTCAGATCAGGAATAAGTCAAGGATGCCCATTGTCCTCATTGCTCTTCAACATTGTAATGGAAGTATTAGTCACAGCAATTAGGGAAGAAAAGGCAATCAAGGGTATTCACATAGGATCAGAAGAGATCAAACTTTCTTTCTTCACAGATGACATGACTTTATACCTGAAGAACACCAGGGTCTCTTCTACAAAACTTTTAGAAGTTATCAAGGAATACATCAGCAATTCAGGTTACAAAATCAACATCCATAACTAAGTAGCCTGTATATATACCAACAATAGTCAAGCTAAAAAAAACAGTCAAGAACTCTATTCCATTCACAGCAGTGCCAAAAAAGAAGGAATATTTGGGAGTTTACCTAAAAGAGGACATGAAAGATCTCTATAAAGAGAACTATAAAACTCTAAGAAAAGAAATAGCTGAAAATGCTAACAAATGGAAAAATATACCTTGCTCATGGCTGGGAAAAATAAACATTGTTAAAATGTCTATACTACCTAAAGCAATATATAATTTTAATGCAATCCCTATTAAAGTTCCATTGTCATACTTTAAAGATCTAAAAAAAAAAAAACACTTCATTTTTTATGGAATCAGAAAAAAACCCGAATAGCCAAGACATTACTCAGAAACAAAAACAAAGCAGGAGGAATCATGCTACCAGACATCAGACTATACTATAAAGCCATTGTGATCAAAACAGCATGGTACTGGCACAAAAACAGAGCAGTAGCTGTAAGGAAAAGAATAGAGAACCAAGAGATGAACCCAGCTACTTATCACTATATGATATTTGACAAGCCAATTAAAAACATTCAGTATGGAAAAGATGTCCTATTTAACAAATGGTGCTGAACGAACTGTCTGGTGACCTGCAGAAGACTGAAACTCGACCTACACCTGTCAACACTAACTAAGATAGACTCTAACTGGATTAAAGACTTAAATTTAAGACATGAAACATACAAATACTAGAAGAAAATATAGGGAAGACTCTTGATTGGCCTGGGCGAATATTTCATGAGGAAGATCCCCTGAGCAATTGAAACATCATCAAAAATATACTACTGGGACCACCTCAAATTAAAAATCTTCTGCACAGCCAATAACACAGTAAGAAAATCAAGCAGACATCCTTCAGAATGGGAAAAGATATTTGCTGTTTATGCTTCCTACAATGTTCTAATAATCAGAATCCACATAGAAGTCAAATGTATCAGCAAGAAGAGAACAAGCGATCCCATCTCATGGTGGATAAGAGACTTAAAGAGAAACTTCTCTGAAGAAGACAGATGAATGTCCTACAGACATATGAAAAAATGCTCATCATCCCTAATCATCAGAGAAATACAAATCAAAAGTACTTTGAGACATCATCTAACACCAATAAGATCAACCCATATCTCAAATCCCAAACTCACAGATGCTGGCAGGGTTGTGGAGAAAAGGAATCACTTCTACACATCCGGTGGGAATGCAAACTCATACATCCCTTTTGGAAAGTCTATGGAGAACACATAGGGAACTAAATATAGATCTGGCATTTGATATTATAATTCCACTGCTAGGTATATATCAAGAAGACCAAAAATCATTCTACAATACAGATATGTGTACAATAATGTTCATTGGTGCCCAATTCACAATTGCTAGGTCATGGAAGAAGCCCAAGTGCCCACAATACTGTTAATAGATCAATAAATTGTATTATATGTACACCATGGAATACTATGCAGCCATAAAAAGATGAAAACTTTACTTCTTTCATGATTACATGGATGGATATTAAAAATATTCTTCTTAGTAAAATATCTCAAGAATGGAAGGAAAAGTATCCAATGTACTCAACCATATTATGAAACTAATTGTTAAATATAATAGGAAAGCTATAATCCAACTGTAGTCCAAGAATACTAGTAAAGGGGAGAGGAAGGAGTAGGGGTGAAGGGAGGGTGATTGCTGGGACCATGCCTATGATTTATCCTATACAGAAGGGTACATATGAATCTTTCTGAAGGTTGAATATATATGTCTTAATACAATTATGAGAATGACATAATGGCCATGTTGGCCAATTGTATGAAAGTATTTCAAATTGTATATAAAAACAACACACTATATCCCATGATAGTATTAATGTGCATTAATATGATTTAATAAAAAAAAAACTGGACACATCCAATCTGAAACAAAATAAAGCAGGGCATTAAGGCAGGAACTTGTAGGTCCAGCTATGGGAGAGGCTGAGACAAAATAAATGCCTGAGTCCAGGAGTTAGAGATTTCTGTGAGCTGTGATGACATAGCACTCTATCAAGAGTGACAAAGTGAAACTCTTTTTAAAAAAATGAAAAAAGAACAAAGGGCATTCTCCTTAAGTGTTTGTAGGTAGTTTTACCATCTGGAATGCAGATTGAGTCACAGTGCTGTAGAAAATCTCAACTGTGTGTCAGCCTACTGACTGTAATCTCAGCCATAAATGTCATAAATAAGGCATAAATGGGAGATAACATCTCTCTCTGTGCATGGAAGGCTAAGAAAGTTCCTGATAAAACACTTGCAGGACACCAACTCAAGTGAGCAGATTAAACCAGAAACCTGTATCTTACAAAATTCCATGGTGAAGTTACTATCTGGTAATCATGGATGTCTTCACAATTGGTGCTGCCCTGGGTTATAGTCTTTAAGTTAAATCTTATTTTTGCTAAGCTTTCATAATTGCTGTGTAGGTTTGTTGTTGGGTTCAAACTTACTAAGTGTGTGGTTCATTTCTATACACCAAAATCCTTTTTTCTAAATCTTTTATGTGCCCATGGCCAAGGATATCAACAACCCATCCTTCCTTGCTCAAGTCACAGATTTGTCATCAAGTGGAATAGTATGGTTTATACCTAGTACTGCCCTTTGATATTATAGAACAAAAAAATGAGCCAATGATTGGACCATGATTTGACAGAACTAAATGGAACATAACACAATTCCCAGTTCTACTTTTCATGAATGTTTTACTTTTTTCTCTAGAATAGGCTTGATTGGGATAGTAGGTGTCTCAATGACCGTTCTTCCCTCTCAAAATATGGTGAGTCCCCGTGTACAGTAGTGTACTCCATACCTGCAGTTATTCATGATGATCATGGGAAATATCATTCTATCTTTAAATTTCAATCAATCCTGAATTCTGTGCTAGGTGTGTTTAAACTTTTGGATTATTGGCCACAATGCTTTTTGAAGATTTATTTTGGATCACATATATAACACATAGTTAATAGGGAAATCTGATACAGATAAAAGAGAGTTAAGCAATGTGATTTCCCACCATGGATGTGTAAAACAGTGTTGACATATTTCCAATGTTCACGGAGGCCTGAGGATTGAACACACCTCAAAGTCCCTGATTTATTAAGTCCCCCATTTATTAAGTAGAGCTCAATGACTTATTCTATGCATGAGTACAATATTTCAATGTTCTCTTCAGTCGAAATGGGTAGATCCCCAGAGCTTCCATGTGAAAGCAAGGCTGAGCAACTGAAACACAACCTAAGCCCTGATCTCCCACCATCTTTCTACTCATATAGAAATGGTGGTCAAGTGTTGTATCTCTAACCTGTTGTACCACCTACACCAGAGGCTGAGGCAGGAGCATCAATTCAACTGAAGAGTTGGATGCCATTGTAGGAAAGTTTGAAGTCATGGATAAATTACCCTGGGGAACAGAGTGAGAGTCAGTCTCATGAAAAATAATGAAGAAAGAAAGATTTGTTTTTGCAGTTTCCAAGAGTGAAATTACATGGAAAGGTCAGTAGGCAGATGGAGTACAGGACATAAAGGAGGAGATTGATGGTGGTTCCCATGGGGAAGAGGGAACAATGAATCAGGACAAATTAAGTTGTGGTTGGTTCCTTAGGAGACTGATAGTTGATCTGATGGATAGAGGTCATACAGAGATGTCTTTTCCCTGGTCTTGGACCAATTTGGGAAAAGGAATATTACCCTACATTTAAAATTACAACAGAATGAGTGATTAAATAATCTGAATATTTTAGTGTGCATTAAAAAACCTGACTTGAGTCAATAATTCACTATTTGGGAAGTTTAGAGTGACTACGATTATCTAAGATAACAAAGAGTCAGAGTTATGTAAAATCTGAAGTTATATTTTTTTAAGGATTTTTTCTCCAGGGCTGGGTTTGTACCTACCACCTTCAGTCTATATGGCTGGCACCTTAATCTGAGCCATAGACACTGCCCTGATGTCTTGACTAATATGGGTTGAAGGTAAAATTTTCCCTAGGACAGAATAATTTCTCCATTTGACATCTTATCTAGGGAAAATTTTTCAACACTAGATTCATTGTCATAAGTAAAATAATAGCTAGGCTTGTGACATGCAACTATAGTCTGGGTAGTTGGGATGCTGAGATAAGTCAATTGCTGCCCAAGCCCAGGATGTGAAGGTTGCTGTGATCTATAGACATCAAAGAACTTTATTGACTGTAATAAAGTAAGTCTCTCTCTCTTATATTTAGATAGCCTATATGTAGTTACCTCTGCTGTTCTGAGAGTTAGCAGTGTTATAAGCCTTGTTTTTCTAAAAACTAATAGGCTCTAAAGTAGAACCCCATAGCCTTTCTCCTAGTATGCTGGATGTAATATTTCTCTGACTTGAAGCCAGTCAAAATGCTGAGGCATGTAAGTGGGTCATCGGTATGTCTCAGGGGCCTACAACTTATGGTTGTGCAAGACTAGGTTACTGATTCCAGATGGCTTGGGGCTTCATAGAACAGGAAACAGGCAGCCTTCTCCTAAACAGAAGTTTCCTAAATTTATCAATAATTTGTTAAGAAGTTGACAATGTGCTTTCCTATGATTACTATTGAAAAGCATAGATCACTTAGAAGAATGTGTATCAATCACTTGATCAGTAGACGAGCAAGCACCATGTAAAGGTTAATTTATTTTTTACAAGATGTTAGTGAAGTAATGATATGGTTATTGATTAACTGTGTGTACAAGCAGCACTAGCTATATAAGTTGGCAAGAAATAAAGAATTTTCCTCCATGCCATCTAAAGGCTATAGACGTCTTTGTTCTATACAGTTTCAATAGCAAACCTAGACTCTGAGTCATTGTCCACCCGAGAAAAACACACAGCAATAATTGGCGAAGTCAGCAGGATCAGTGAGCTAGATCAGTATTGCAAGGACAGTAAGGCCCACTTCTTTGAGAGTGTCTCCTGCTGGACAGGTGCATGCCTAAGTTAGGCTATGAACTTTGAATCTAGGAGGTTCTGGCCACACGGTGAGTATGGGTGACTCCTAGCATTTATGAATATTTAATAAGAATAATGGGTATTTCTCAATCCTTAAATGTATTTTATATTTCTTTTTTGAAAACCTCATTATCTTCTTCAGGTTTTACTGTCGAAACTAAGTTTATATGGGAATTATTTCAGGTGGTTGCTAATTATTATTATTGACTTACTCCTGAAAGAAAGAATTAATTAAATTACAAAATATGGAACAATGTGTATAGAGCACTCAAGAGAGCACATGTGATTACTTCATGCACAAAGATGTATGGAATGCTTTCTATTTGGTTAAAGCTGCCCTGCAAGAGTTTCATTCCAGCTCTGAATTGGGACATTTAAGCCTCCTGCCTCCTTAACCCTCTCCTACTCAGATGCAGCAAAAGTAGAAGGAAGACGGCAGTACCTATAACTCAAAGAGTAGGGTCTGGCCCCATATACTGGAGGCGGTGAGTTCAAACTCAGCCCTGGACAAAAATGGAAAAACAAAAAGGGTAAAAAAAAATAGCCAATTTATGATTAACATATGGAAAGCCATAAAAAAGACAGTTTCTGAGGACTCTGTTGAGGAAGCTAGAAATGTGAGGATTCTGATAAATATTTCATTGAATTTTAGAGTGAGTGCATTAAATGCAGCTTAAACCCTTAAGACATAGAATAACTAAGAAAAATGTAAATGAAGGATTATAAAATGCAGAAAAAAGGGTTCAGTCCTTAGAAAAGAATGATTCTAAGGATAGGGGTCATGCTACTGTACTCCCTCATTAGAGTGCTCCTCCTAGCACTACTCAACAACCTCTTGACTGCCTGTAACTGCTCCTAAACATCTTAGTAAATGGCAGGATGGTCCCTGCACTCCCAAAGCCCCTCCTGGTTTATACCCAGTTTGACCTGCTCTGACAAGTTCTCAATATGTTACTAGAGTCCACTTTCCAGTTGACTCTTGTACTATTAATCTTGTCCATCATGCCCCAGGCTTCAGTTATACATTGTCCTGCACACCCCCGGGGGATGCTATGATGTTTCCTGTAGTGTGAGAGGAAAGACATAAAGACTATGTATTTATCATATCCAAATAGAAATTAAACTTTGAAAAACTATAAAAGATGCAAAGTATGCATAGGATCCTAATGCTCCATATGTCATAGAGCTTCTGAACTTTTACTGTGAAAATTATTTACTTATTCCTCAGGTTGGGGAAAACTTAGCACATAGCACCTTGAGTCCAGGAGAGTTTATACAATTTAGGTCTTGATGGATAGAGGAAACAAAAATTCAGGCCTGACCTAATAGGGTTGAGTTTCCACCCATTGGTAATTTTTTTTTTTATTAAATTATAGCTATACATTAATGCAAATCAGAACAGGAGAAATTAAGGCTGTGGAACAACAAATTGTATATACCCCAAATCTATTAATACAAGTTAAAAATGTGTGCATTAGAACAATTAGAGCATCCAAAATCTTGATGAGAAAGGAGACATTAAACAGTTTTCACTAAAATATTACAAGAAAATAATGAACCTTTCTTGGGGTTCCTTGCGGGTTTGCAAATGGCAATTGAACATTCCATTCCAGGAGAAGAGGCTCATAATAAAATGCTTCATTTAACTTAACATAAAGGCAAAGCCACTCTGGTAACAGTGGAAGGAGGCTTTGGAAGCACAGGTAAACATATCTTTTGGCATAAGATCTTAAATGAGTCTAGTCCCCAATGTGATGTCACTTTTAAATATAATGTTTAGATTAAATTTATGGTAGTCAGTGAGGCTGAGGTATCCATCATTGCTTCTAATATGTAGCCAGAAAACTGGCCTAAAACTAGAGTAAAAGCCAAACTCGTTGGGCTTCAGAAAATATCTGATGTAGAGCCCAGTACTGTAACTTAAAGTGTAAGGGACTAGATGGCCAAGTTGCCAGTATTCGTTCTGTAATTGTTCCTATTGCAATTACTCTCTGGGAAAGAGTTTTATGGAAACAGCAAGCAACAATGGTTACTATTCCCACTTTTTCTAAGGCTACCAAAAATATTGTGCTTAACATGGGGCTTGACCCTATATAGCCCAGTTTAAAGACTGAGTCTAATGTTGTTCAAATGAAAAGTGACAAAGCCAGCTTAGAAAAGCCATCTTTGCAGGAGGATTATTTCTAGGGATCACTGAGAAGAGTTCTGCCCTCTCTTTGCAATGGAAAACAGATAAAGCAGTTTGCATGGAGCACTAGCCACTTCCTCTGCTAAAACATGAAATGCTTCATCAGTTAGTTAAAGAACAATTACAGGCCGGCTGGCTGTTTTCAACCAAACACAAGCCAGTGAAACATTCCGGTTTTTATAATTAAAGAGAAGTCAGGTAAATGGAGAATTCTGACTGACTTAAGTTGAATAAATACTATAATTCAAACTATGGGCTCTTTACAGTCAAGAATCACAATCCTACTTTCAGTCAAAAGCATTATCTAATTGTTATCATTGATCTAAAAGACTGCCTTTGCAACATCTGCTTGCAACAGAAGGACGCTGAACTGTCACAAATTTAAATAATGAAAATCATGCCAAAGATATAATTTAAATATCTTGCCATAAAGAATGTTAAACATCCCCACCTTGTGTCAATCATTGTAGATCAACCTTTATAAGAAAATGGAATTTTCCACATAACATCTATTTGCATTATATGGTTGATATATTATCTCATTTTAGTTCAGATACTTTGCAGAAATTATTTTAATTAGCTTGTATTGAATTTGAAGAATATGGCCTTCAAATATCTAAAGATAAAATTAAGAGTCAAGAGCCATGGAAATATTTAGGATATCGTGCAACTGGTCAAAATATTATTTCATGGAAAATCCAAGATAGAAGAGATTCACTTCATACACTCAATAATTTTCAAAAATTACTAGGAGATATTAATTGGATTATATTCACTTTAGGAATTCCCATGTATACTCTCAAAATTTTATTTTTTTAAACTATAAGGAGATTTTAGTTTCCTAGCCCTAGGAAACTTACACCAGAAGCTGAAAAGAGTTACAAAGGATTGAGCAGCATATTGAAGATGGTAAATTAAACGGAAATTTTTTTTTTTTTTTTTTTTTGAGACAGAGCCTCAAGATATCCCCCTGGGTAAAGTGCCATGGCATCACAGCTCACAGCAACCTCCAACCCCTAGGCTCAAGCGAGTCACCTGCCTCAGTCTCCCAAGTAGCTGGGACTACAGGCGCCCGCCACAACACCCGGCCATTTTTTCGTTGCAGCCATCATTGTTGTTTGGCGGGCCCAGGCTGGGTATTCAAACCTGCTACCTTAGGTGTATGTGGTTGGCTCCTTAGCCACTTGAGTCACAGGCACCGAACCTAAACAGAAATTCTCATAGCAATAATTTTTATATTAATGTGTTTCCATCAATACATTTAAGAAAAAGCATTTATAGAGTGGTGTATTTACCTAATAAAGCTTCTAAAAAGATGGAAACATATGTACACAAGATGCCATATGTAATCTTAAAAAGAAGACAGCATTTATGACAATTAGTTGTAAGGAGCCAAAAATAATTGTAGTTCCACTAACTAATAATCAAATTTCTGATTTATAGATGTGAAACAATGAATAGGAAATTGCTTTATTATATCATATTGGAATTACAGATAATCGTTTTCCACAGTATAAAATAATTCAATTTCTTAACAGTACTTCATGGATTCTACCTAAAGTTGCTAACTTGGAACATATTGAAAATTGAGAGTCATTTTATACAGATGATAATCAAATGGTAGTAGCTGGATATTTAGGTTTAAATTTCCATAAGGTGTAACAGTACCCTTATAAGTCTGTACAAAAAGCAGAATTATTTGCTATAATATTATTATTAACAGGTTACCCTAGTCAAGCTTTAAAAATAATTAATGATTCCATGTATTCTAACCATGTAGTACAAAAAATTACTTTACCTACTAATACAGTATTTTTTTTACCTTATAACTATTAATAAGAAATTGAGTATGTCCTATTTTATATTACTCATGCAAGAGCTCCTACTAATTTACATAAACCTATTTCAAGAGGAAATGACACTATGGATAAATTAATTGGATTTGTATTATTAGCTCAACTAGAATATGAATTACATTATACTAATAATAAAGCTTTAAAAAGAAGACATGATATCTCTTGGTACATGACACAAGCCATTGTTTGCTCTTGCTTTACTTGGCAGCTATGAAATGCTCCCCATTTACCTATGGGCGTTAATACCAGAGGCTGAGAATCTAATCAATTATGGCAAATGGATGTTACACTATTTTTATTGAAAAATTAACATATATACTTCATTCAATCAACATGTATTCTCATTTTTCCTTGGCATCAGCATTATCATCAGAAAAAGGCAGTACAGTTATTACTCATCTATGAGAAGCTTTTTCAGTAATGGGTAAGGCATTATCTATTAAAACAGACAATGGATCTGCTTCTATTTCAAATAAACACCAAGACTGTATTAAATTACATAATATAATAATATTACTGGTATACCTGGCAATAGTACAGGGCAAGGTATAATTGAAAGACAATATTGAACATTAAATGAAATGATATTAAAACAGAAAAAGGGGAGAGCAATATAATGTTACCCCTAGACAAAGAATGTCATCTGCTTTATTTTCTTAATTTTTTTGAATATGAATAAAAATTATTAGATTCATGCATTCCACCACTGGATAACTGTTACATCCCCTCCATTAAATCAACCAGTACATTATAAAGATGTAACAAATGCTGCCAATGTGATATGATGAAAGAGAGGTTATGCTTATATTTCAACAGGAAATACTAAACTTTGAGTTCCAGATAAGAATTTAATAATCAGGCATAGTCTGGAGGAATCATGCTCCCACCATGGGAAAGAGAAAGAGATGCACTGAGACAGTGACAAACAACTAAAGAAGAGAAGCTTGACCCTGACACAAAAAGAGAAATGCTCTGCTGTCTTTCAGATGAAAGGAACTACCCTAGTAACTTAGAAGAATGTGAAGAACCTGTTTCATAAGACTCATACTTTGGTACAATGACTCAACAGGAAATTTATGGGGTAAACATTTTTTTTGGCCATAATTGCTTTATTGTCAGCCCCCATAGAAGGGCAGAAATATGAAAACTTGACTTAGATTCCTAATCCTTCACTACTCCGTTAGTTAGTCAGTTGGTTCTGACAGTCCAGAACCCATTTATGCTAATGACTCATCTTAGTACGACAGTACTAGGCCATCAAGCCTGAATAATAAGGCACTTACATTACTAAATATACAACTAGTATTACTTGTCCTCCTATCAGTTTTGGTGATCAATCTCACTATATAAACATGGATACTCAGGCCTGCATTAGCTTACAAGAAACTGGCCCTAAGGGCCTAGAGATATCTGCTGATACATAAGTTAACTACCTACTCTATGCATAAAGTACATGACAATCTTGGTATAGTTAACTTGGAATTACCTACTTGTGTTATGCATTCTGTCAAAGAAGTCTGTTCCTGGATTCACTGGACAAAGTGTAAAGGAAAGTTTCTTTATATATTTATAACAACACCTAAATGGGAAGTCAGGGATTAGACCCCAGATCCAACCTCACAAACTGCTCTTGATGCCCTATATCTGTTTTACATACCAGATGACAGAATTACCAAATTAATAACAAGTATATCTCCTTTAGTTTGGATTAACTGCAGTTTTTTCACCACCTTCTGGTATTGCCACATATCTTAAACAGAGTCAATTGTGGATAGTGGCTGCAGCTTTCCAGGCTTTAAAAGCCTGGACAGGACAACAGTGTAAAAATAAAATTGTCTATGAAATGAGATCAGAAGTGAAAGAAATAAAATATATACAGGCTTGTTTGCAATTACCCTTTGTGTGACTCAAAGGTAATGTAAGTGGAATAAAGTAATAGGAGAGTGATTCTGTTTAAAACAAAAATTTTCACTTGTATTAACAACTCTATAAGTTTTAACCATTCAAAGGAACAGCTGTATCTTCTTGGAGTTCACACTGGTTTGTGGCCTTCTGTGAACCTGAGGAAACCATGGTAGGAATCCTGGCTCTCTCCATACTCCAGAAGTTGGCTGACCACATCCTGAAAAGAAATGGATACTTCATTGGACTTTAGATTGCTGTCATCTTGGGAATCATCACAGTTATTGCAACCTTAACTACTGCAAGAGTGGCCTTGAGTCAGAACATCCTGAACCAGAATTTTGTGACTGATTGGTAGAAGAATTCTGAGCAACTTTGGAATGTCCAGAACCAAATTGGTACTGAATGGTACAATGAAATTTCAGATTTAGAACAAGCTGTGGTAATGTTAGGAGAAAAATTGGCCAGTGTAAAGATAAAATTAAGTTTAAATGGATTGGAATGTAACAACTTTTGTATTACCCCTATTATGTATAATGAAACTAATTTTGGGGGGATAGGGTTAAAAAACATTTGTTGAACCATAAGAATTTGACTGTGAATATTGTGAATTTACAACATGATCGGTATTCAGCTTTCCAAAACAAACTGGAAAAGGTTGATGATGACTCTCTTCCATGGAATACTGGATAGAATTGAACAGCTTAATCCTTTTCCTGAGATAAATGGGATCATTGGAAGTTGAGTGGTATCATTTGCTTTATTGCTAATTTTGTGCGTGATTTTATGTTTTTTTTTTTTTATAGAAGAGTTAACCAAACTAAGAAGGAAAAATAAAGACTTGCCACTGTATTTGCTCTTATAATGAGTTACATGAAGGCCCATCCTCAGAAAAAGAAGGAAAGAATATAGGAGAAAAACTTATATTTCTTTACCTCTGCCATTTCTGAGAATGAACAGTATTAAAAGTCTTTCTACAAACTCGGAGGCTCTAATACAGAATCCCATGGCCTTTTCCCTTGTATGCAAGATACAGTATTCCTATGACTTAAAGTTGGCCAGGGACTGAGGCTTATAAGTGGTATGTCTCGGGGCCTCCAGCATGTGGTTGTATAAGATTAAGTTACTGCATCTAGATGGCTTGAGACTTCAAAGAGAAGGCAAACCTATAGCCTTCTCCCACACAAGAGTTTCCTCAATTTATCAGAGTATGCTAAGAAGTTGACAATGTGCTTTGCTATCATTACTTTTATGATAAGAATAGAATTCTTACCAGAATGTGTATCACTTGATTAGTAACTAGCAAGCACCATGGAAAGGTTAATTTGTTTTTTACCATATGCTAGTGAAGTCGTAGTATTGTCATTGATTAACTATGTGTACATGCAGCACCGGCTGTATAAGCTGAAAAGAAATAAAGAACGTTGCACTCCATCTAAAGGCTATAGACAGCTTTGTTCTATACAAATTCAATAGCAAACCTATATTTTGTGACACCATACACATGAAAAAAACACATGACAACAGTATGTATAAAAATAAAAAAAAATACCAAAATTATGAGTAAGTCCAATACAACAGTCCTTATATTTATTTAGACAGAGTCTTGTTCAGTTACTTTTGGTAGCATACTCTAGTATCATAGCTCACATCAAACTTCAAGTGTTCTCATCAAGCAAACCTAATTCCTCTTCTGTCATGCAGTGATCTGCATACAGTCTGGTTGTTATTTATTCTTCAGAGATTTACCAGTATTTCAGTAGTGCAGAGGCAGGTCTCTAATTCAGAAGCACAGACAATCCAACTGACTGGCCTGTATAAATTGTTAAGATGAGAGGTATGAAGATCCACCCATAGCTACAAAACTTAGTATAAAAAATATCCCATATTTGATGTCTAAAGTGGTGGCTCACCATGAGACTGGTGAGATCGAAAATGGTCCCAGGAAATCTGCAGCAAAAAATAGCTGGTCATTGAGGTAGGCACCTGTAGTTCAAGCTACTTGGGAGGCTGAGGAAAAAGAATAGCCTGAGCCCAGGGGATGGAGGTTTCTGTGATCTGTGATTGCACAACAATCTTCCAAGAGTGACAAATTAAAAGTATATCTCATAAAAAAGAAAGAAAATAGAGCATAATACTTAAATATCTCTATGCAATTTTACCATTTGAAATGCATCTTAAGTCTCACTGCTGTAACAAAATCGCAACAGTTGTGTGAACCTAGTTACTGGAATCTCAGCTGTTAATGTAATCAGTAAGGCACAAATGGGAGATCACTTCTCTGTCTAATGATGGAGGGCTAAGAAATTTCCTGGATAAACAACTTGCAGGACAGCAATGGAAGTGAGCAGATAATTCCAGTAACTATCTTTGACCAGAAGCCTGGATCACACAACATTCCAGGATAAAGTCACCACATGGTAACCATGGGTAACATCACAATGGGTGTTGCCATGGGTTATCATCCTTAACAATAATCTTTTTCCTGATAAGCATGAGTAGTTACTGTTCAGGGTTGTTGCTGGATTCAAACTGTTACAAAGAATGTGTTCTTTTCTCCACACTCAATTCTTGCTTCCTAAATATTATTTTCTAACCATGGCCAAGAGATTCAACAACTCATTTTGTCCATTTCAATTCACAGATTTATAATCAAATGGAAAAATGTACTTTAAACCTAGTGCTGTCCTGGGTTGTTATAGAACAAAAATATTGAGACAAATAATCAGGAAATTATTTGACAAACCGAAATCATTATTCACATAATTCCCAGTTGTACTTTTTATAATATTTTACTTCTTCCTCTAGAATAGGCTACTTTTGGATGTTTGGTATCTCACTAAAAGTTCCCGTTCAAAATCTGGTGTTGCACTGTGTCCAGTAGTGTACACTTTAACTGCACTTATTTATTGTAATCATGGGAAATATCAGACTATCTTTAAATTTTCATAAATCCTGAATTTCATACTAGTTGTGTCTAAAATTTGGCTTCTCAGCCACAGTGCCCGTTGAAAAGTTTTATTGAATCACATATACAATGCACATTAACTAATAAAATCTCATAAAGATAAAAAGATATCTATGCATAGCTTTGATGTTCTCCCAACACAGATATATAAAAGAATCCTGACATACTCTCTATGTTTCACCAAGACCTGAGAATTAGACAATATTCAAAGTCCCCTAAACTCATTTAGGGGACTACTTACTTTTTAAATAGAGCTCAATGACATATCCCGTGTATGACTACAACATTTAGAGGCTCTGGGAAGCAAACTGGGAATATCCTCTGAGATCCCATGTTAAAAACAAGACTGAGCAACAAAAAGACATCCTCAGCCCTGATCTCCCACTGGGTTTCTACTCTGATTAAAAGAGTAGTCTAGTATATGTATACCCTACATATAATTCCAGTAGTCTAGTATATATATACCCTACATATAATTCCAGCTTCTACAGAAGCTGAGGCAGAAGGATTACAACAACCAAATAGTTGGATGTCATTGTGTGCAAGGCTGTGGTCATAAACAATCTGGAATGGGGAACAGAGTGAGAGTCAGAATCCTGAAAAATAATAAGAGAAAGATAGAAAGCAGGAAAGAAATTTCCAAAAGTGAAATTTTAAGAAAAGGTCAGTAGGCAGATGGAAAGCATTACAACCTAAAGGCGGAGATTTATTGTGCTCACCAGGGGGACTAGGGAACAATAGTCAAGAGAAGTTCATTTGCATTTGGTTCTATAGAAGGCTGCTAGTTGATGTGAGGAGTCGTCAAGATATGTCTGGTCTCTGATTTTGCACTGATTTGGGCAAGGAAATATTGGTCCAGATTGATAAGTGTATAATTTGGATATTTTAGTGTGCATAAAAAAACCGGAATTGAGTCAAGAATTCACTATTTGGGCAGTTTATAGTGACTAAAAGAATCTAAATTACCACAGAGTCAGAGTTGTGTAAAACATGAGGTCTTGACTAATAGGGGATGTAGGAAAAAAATTTTCTTAAAAGAATTTCTCCAGGTGACATCTAATCTAGGGTAAAATTGTTAACATTTGATCTGTGGTGAAACAGAAATAATAGATACACTTGATGGTGCTCACCTATACTCCCAGCTATTTGGAAGATTGATAGAAGAAAATTGCCTATGTCAGGAGTTTGAGGTTGATCTGATCTGTAGACACCACAATACTGAGTGTGATGAATGAAGTAAGTCCTTGTCTCTATTAAAAGCAAATAAAGTAAATATGTTGAGTAACTTTAATACAGATGTTTTTCTCCACATATTTACTGAGACATCCTGCTATCATTTCTCACAGCAAACTTCAAGTGTTCTCATGAAGTCAACTTATTTCTTAAGCTAGCAAGCATACTACAAGCATACTGCATACAGTCTGGCCCCTTTTTCTTCTTCAGAGATGAGTATCACACTCATGTTGAAGCTGTTCTCCAATTCAGAAACTCAGACAATCCAAATGATTGGGCCTCTCAAACTGCCAAGAAGAGAGGTGTGAAGAACCACCCCTGGCCACAAAACCTAGTTTAAAAAATATTCCATCTTCGATGTCTGAAGAGGTGGCTGGTTATGAGAGTGGTGATTTTGAAAATGGTCCAATCTGGAAAAATATCTAGGTGGGTATTGAGGTGGGCACTTGTAGTTCAACCTTCTGAGGAGGCTGAGGCAAAGAACCACCTGAGCCCAGGAGATGGAGGTTTTTGTGAGCTGTGATGGTGCAGAACTTTACCTAGATTGACATAGTGAAACTCTGTTAAAAGAAAAAAGAAATAACAGAGAGCATCCTTCTTAAATGTCTCAATGCAGCTGGAATACACGTTTAGTCTCACTGCTGAACATAATCACTACTGTTGTATTAGCCTAGTGACTGAAATCTCAGCCGTTAATGTAATCAATAAGACAAAATGAGAAATCACTTCTATGTGTGTGGATGGTGGGCTAAGAAATGTCCTGGATTAAACACTTGCAGGACAACACCTGAAGTGAGGAGAAAATTCCAGTGACTAACTTTGAACAAAAACTTTAATCTCAAGACATTCCAGGATGAAGTCACTACATGATCACCATGGATGACATCACAATGGTTGTTGCCCTGGGTTACCATCTTTTTTGTTTGTTTTGTTTTTTCTTATTTTTTAATTAATTATTTTTTTATAAAATCATAAGTTTGAACATTGATGCATTTCTGGAGTTCAGGTTACTGCTTCAGCATACAATATGAAATGTTTACATTGAACCGAGTAACACATCCATCACAATTAAACTCAATTATTAATAGTTTTGGAATGTACCATTGCATCATGCACATTAGATGAGGTCCCCCAAATATCTTTCATTTTCCCATATCCATTATCCCCTCCTCTCTCTCCTCATCCCTTCTACTTTCTGGACTAGAGTTTTGTTTTGCCATTTTTATGAGTGTGTAAGTGGTTTTATATTGATTTCATAGTAGTATTTAGTTCATTGAATACTTCCCCCCCCCATTCTTGAGATACTTAACTAGCAAGAATATGTTTCATATCCATCTAGGTAAACATAAAAGATGTGAAGTCTCCCCATCTTTTTATGGCTGCATAATATTCCATAGAGTACATATGCCATAATTTGTTGATCCATTCATGGGACGTTGGGCACTTGGGTTCTTTCTGTGTCTTGGCTATTATGAATTGGGATGAGATAAACATTCTTGTATAAATGTCTTTATTGTAAAATAATTTCTGATCATCTTGATGTATAGCAGGTAGAGGAATTGAAGGATAGAATGGTAGGTCTACATCTAGTTCCTTGAGTGTTCTCCAAAATTCTTCCCAAAGAGGTTGTATTACCTTGCATTCTGACCGCCAGTGTAGAAGTGTTCTCTTATCTCTGCATCCATGCAAACACCTGTAGTTTTGGGAATTTGTGATGTGGAATAATCTTACTACAGATAGATGATAATTCAAAGTTGTTTTCATTTGCATATCCCTGATGCTTAAGGATGGTGAGCATATTTTCATTTGCTTGTAGGCCATTCACCTGCCTTCAGCTGAGAAGTTTCTGTTCAAGTCCCTTGCCCACACAGTAATGGGGTTATTTATTTTTTTCTTATAGATTAGTTTGAGTTCTCTGTATATTCTATTTATTAGACCATTGTCAGGGGCATAACTTGCAAAAATTTTCACCCATTCTGAAGGTAGTCTGTTTTCTTTACATACTGTGCTCTTGGTTGTGCAAAAGCTTTTGAGTTTGATCAGGTCCCAGTAATAGATTTTTGGTGTTGCTTCAATTGCCTGGGGGGACCTTCTCATAAAAAAATCCCTCAGGCCAATTACTTCAAGTGTTTTTCCTGCACTCTATTCTAGTATTTTTATTGTTCCATGTCTAAAGTTTATTTTATTTTTTTGGTCCAATGAGAATCAACTTTTGTTAATACTGAAAGGAGGGGGTCCTGTTTCAGTCTTCTGCATATCACCAACCAGTTCACCCAGCACCATTATTAAATAGGAAGTCTTTACCCTACTGAATATTTATGATAGGCTTGAAAAAGACAAATGATGATAAGCAGCTGGGTTCACCTCTTGATTCTCTATTCTGTTCCATAAATCTACCGCTCTGTTTTCAAGCAAGTACCATGCTATTTTTATCACTATAGATTTAGAGTATAGCCTGAAGTCTGGGAATGGGTTGCCTCTTGATTTGTTCATATTTATGAGTAATGTATTTTCTATTCAAGGGTTTTTCAGATTCCATATAGAACAAAATACTATTTTCTCAATTTCTTTAAAGTATGAGAATGATGGTTTAATAGAGATTGCATTAAATGTGTAGAATGCTTTGAGTAGTATGTAAATTTCAACAATGTAGATTCTACCCTTCCATGAGCATGATATGTTTTTCCAGTTGTTAGCATCGTCAGCTATTTTTTTTTTATCACAGACTCAAAGTTCTCTTATAGAGATCTTTCATGTCATTTTTGAAAGAAAGGAAGAGAGAGAGAGGGAGTAAAAAAGAGGGAGAGAAATAAAGAAAGAAATTTTGCTAGGCACACTTTCCAAGAGCGCAATAACCAGTGGAATACATTACTACATAAAGGAACAGAATTATTGTTGTCCTTGGGGGAAGGAGAGAATACTGAATCAGGGGAACTTCATTTGCAGTTGGTTCCTTAGGAGACTGCCAGTTGATCTCTTGAGTAGGGGTCATCCAGAGATACCTGGTCCCTGGTCTTGGCCTGAATGGGGCAAGGGAATATTGCCTAAGATTGAAAAGTAAAAAGAAGTGGTGGAATGTTTAATGTGGATATTTTAGTGTGCAAAAAAATCGTGACTTTAATCAAGAATTCACTATGTGGGCAGTTTAGTGTGATGACGATAATATAAGATACCAAAAGTTAAGAGTTGTGTAAAATCTGAAGTCTTGATTATTAGGGCATGTAAAAATGTCCATATGAGTGAATGATTGGTCCATTTAACATCTAATCTAGGGGAAAATATTCAACACAAAATCTGTGGTCAAATGTACAAATAATAGCCTGGCATTGTGTTGTGCATTTGTAGTCCCAGCTTCTCAGGAGACAGGAAGAAGAATACCACCTAAGCCCAGTATTTAGAGATTTCTGTGATCTGTTGGCACCACAGAACTTTACTGAGTGCAATTAATAAAGTAAGTCTGTCTCTATAAGGAAAAAAAAAAGGAAAAATGAAGAGTAACTCTAATACAAATGTTTTCTCCATTTATTAATTGAAACAGAGTCTTTTTTGTTGCATTTGTTGGAGTACTCTCTATTCCCTCAGCTGACATACCATAAGCCTGGATAACATCCCACCATTTTTTTTTCTTTGATGGGTATCACACTAGTGCTGAGGCTGGTATCCAATTCAGAAGCTCAGACAATTTAACTAGCTGGACATACCAAATTGCCAAGAAGAGAAGCATGAAGAACCACTCCTGCCCACAAAACTTATTTTGAAAAAATTTCATCTTAGATGTCTAAAATGGTGGCTCACCATGAGGGTGGTGAGTTCTAAAATTATCCCAGCAAATCAACAATGAAAAATAGCTGGCAACTGAGGTTAGCACCTATAGTTCAAGATACTGGGTAGGCTGAGGCAAAGGAATAACCAGAGCCCAGGGGATAGATACTTCTGTGAATTGTAATGGTACAGCACTGTACTGAGAGTGGCAAAATGAAACTCTGTCTAAAAGAAAAAGAGAGAGAGAGAGAGAGAGAAGAGCATCCTAGTTAACTGTCTCTATGTAGTTTTACCATCTGGAATGCTGCCAGAGTCTCACTTCTATGCAAAATCTGAACTGTTGTATCAGCCTACTAAGTGGAGACTGAGCCACTAATCTAATCAGTAAGGTCCAGCTGGGAGATTACCTATCTGTCTTTGGATGAAGAACTAAGAAATGTCCTCAATCAAACAATTGTGGGGCACCAGCTGAAGTGAGCAGAAAATTATATTGAATATCATTAACTGGAAGCCTAGATACCAGGACATTCCAGGATGAACTCACTACATGGTCACCAGGGATAATATCACAATGGGTGTTGCTCTAGGTTATCATCTTTAAGCTTACTCTTGTTCCTGAAAGGCATGCATAGTTGCTGTCCAGGTTTATTGTTTGGTTCAAACTGTTACAAACACTGGGGTTCTTTTTAAACACTCAATTCCTGCTTCCTAAATTTTATTTTGTAACCATGGTCAAGAGATTAAATAACCAAATATTTCCTTTTAAAGTAACAGATTTGTAATCAAATGGAAGAGCTGTTTTGTACCTAGTTCTGCCCTGAGATTTTATAGAACAAGAAATTGAGTACAATGTTTGCACAATGATTTGACAGACCTAAATGGTATGTCACACAATTTCTAATTTTGCTTTTCAAGATGGTTTACTCTTTTTTTTTCTGTTTTGATTTTACTTATATATACTTTTTATTAAATCATAGCTATGTACATTAATGCAATCGTGGGGTACAGGGTGCTGGATATATATCATAGGTGTAGTCCCACCAATCTTCCCCTGTCCTCTCCCCTTTATGTCCTCTTTCCTTGTATTCTTGGGCTATAAATGGGTTGTGGTTTTCATATGAAAGATACAAATTAGCTTCATAGTAGGGGTGAGTATATAGGATACTTTTTCTTCCATTCTTAAGATACTTTTCTAAGAACAACATGTTCCAGCTTCATCCATGTAAACATTAAGGAGGTAAAGTATCCATCTTTTTTAAGGCTGAAATAATATTTCATTGTGTTCATATACCACAATTAGTTGATTCATTTTTGGGTCAATGGGCACTTGGGCTTCATACATGACTTAGCAATTATGAATTGGGCTGCAATAAGCATTCTGGTGTAAATGGTATAAATTTGTTATAGTGTGTTTTTGGTCTTCTGGATATATACCAAGTAGAGAAATAGTAGAATTGAATGGAAGGTCTATTTTTAGATGTCTAAGTGTTCTCCAAACATCTATTAAAAAGGAAGTTAATTGTTTGGGTTCCCACCAGCAATATAGAAGTGTTCCCTTTTCTCCACATCCATACCAGTGTCTCTGGCTTTGGGATTTTGAGATATGGGCTAATCTTACTTGAGTGAGATGATATCTCAAAGTTGTGTTGATTTGCATTTCTCTTATGATTAAGGATGATAAGCATTTTTTTTCATATGTCTCTAGGCCATGCACCTGTATTCTTCAAATAATTTTCTCTTAATATCTCTTGCCCACCCAGAGATAGGATTACTTGTTCTTTTATTGCTAATATGTTTGTGTTGTCTGTGGTTTCTGGTTATTACACCTTTTTTTTTTTTTTTTGAGACAAAACCTGTAAATATTTTCTCTCATTCTGAGGGGTCTGTCGTTACTTTAC